>CAJQUN010002934.1:0-20528 GCA_907163345.1 Haberlea rhodopensis | reverse complement strand
TTCTGCCTTCAAACCAATATTTAAGTAATGTGAGCATGCATAACGAATCAGCAGATAGACTACTTTCGTACTCTCAATAATTCGGCCACATGTTGAAAATACCGATTCAGAAGCGATGCTTGAAGCTTGTACCGCATACACGTCTCTAGTCATTTTGGCTAAGATAGAGAATTGTGCTGCATTTGCCTTCACCATTGTAAGACGTCGAAGTTGTCTTCCGTTAGAAATTGATAATTCAGATAAATTTGCAACTCAGTCGACGTGCTAGTAGAAGGTCATTTTCCCTTAAGTTTTTTCCTGCCCATCATCCTAAGCATATTGATGCCCCACCTCTAGATTGAGTTGGGGTTGTTCTTCAACAACCATTTGTTGCGATGATTCACTTGTCTGTTGAATATAATACAATTTAAACATATTTTGGAGAGATTGCATTGTAGACGTCTTTTGATCGTCAACCACCTTCCAAAAAAAATTAGCATAATATTCATGTAATATCTCAAATGAAGCTAAACATTGACTAGGATCTAGCAATGTTGCGATGCAGTGCATGTGCGAGATTTGTTCCCAATACCTTATAAATTTAGTTTCCATTGCACTAACAAAGCATGCAAGTCATAGTCATCTCTAAAGTCTATAATTTTTTCAAACATGTTAAATACTAAATGAAGAAAATAAACAGAAGTTGGACAAGTAACACCGGAGAAGCGTTACGTCGCTTATTTGAAAATACCTAACAATGATACACAATTTTCAACAAATTCACAATCCTCATCAGTCAAATAAATACTTTCACCGGGTGTCAGGCATTTGATATGAATTATAAAATGAAGTTAAATATCTTTGTAAGGTAACATATCATTCAACATTTGTATAACGAATTCCACCTAGTATCAACTGGTGATGTAAAAGAAGATGCTTTAAACCATTAGATAAACATAATTGTTTCCAATCACGCTTAAGAAGGCTCGTGCGTAATCATTTAGCGTATTATTTCATTTTCTCAATACATGCTGAGTGATGTCCTCATAACCAACTTTAACAGCCAAATTAATAACATGACATGCACATCTAATACGAAAAAAACATCATCAAGTATTGGTTTCAGATAGGACTTCAGCATTGTTATTCGCAACATTGTCTAATGTGATTGAAAATACATTATCCTGAATTCCATAATATCTACAAGTGTTGAATATATATTAAGCAATTACATATACCAGCATGTGCACAATCTAACTCATCTAAAGACAAATCCGTTTTTGCATACACAATTATCATCAATCCAATGATAAGTGACAACAATATATGAATCCGAATTTACATTTGTCCAACTATCGGTTGTTAGCTAACCCTACAAGGCAAACTAGAAAGATGTTCAAACAATGTATTTCTATATTCAACAAATACGCCCATACAATTTCTTTTTAGTGTGTGACTAGAAATATGTTTAAACATGGGTTGTATAGACGGAACAAATTAATAAAATCAGCATGTTCAGCTTGTATAAAAGGTAGTTCACATCTAATCACATATCTAACAAGTGACCTATGGTTAATTTCAGCAGTTAAATAAAATTCGTGGCAGTGAGACATTAATTTATGCTCGTGTTGCTTCTCTATCTAATGGTTGTAATGCTGTCTCATCAAAATTATGTTTTTTACTAAGTGTTTTTAAATGTTCCGGTGCATGCATCCTGGAACAACCAGCTTTATATGAATATTGTATCTTACATAATTTACATATTACAACAGATTCATTAGTACATTCTTTTTGAGCGAGTTCAAAGTGATCATATAACTTACTTCTTTTGGCACGAGTCAGTTGTCTACTCGCTGTTGTAGTTGCTCCAGATGACTCCACATGTTGTCTCTCTTGGCTTGGGCAGCAGGAGGTTCGGCAGGTTGTTCTGGTTGTTGCGTTTCGACACTCATAGATGAACCACCAACATTGGGGTCAACAAAAAAATCATAACTTCTATTTAACTCAGGAATTGGAACAGGCAAATTCATTGCCGAAAATGAACTAAGTGATAGACGACCCGGAATGAGACCCCGACTGCGACCCCGGCACGACCAGCGCTGCTAGATGAAGATGTCATTATTATATAAGTAAAATGCAGATAGCACAATGAAGAGAAAAATATGAGATTGAAGTATACAACTTTGAAAGAATGAATTGTGAGGATTTACAAATCACAACACACCTATTTATATTTTTTTTAAAAAAATATAAATAAAAAAAGAAGAAAATCTGAACATTTGGCAAAGGCTTTAGAGTCGTTGCCAAACGTTCAGCAAGGCAACGGCTATCTTATTTATTTTTTTGAAACTTATGGGTTCCGGTTCCGACATCGGAACCAGTGGTGCTACTGGTTTGAAGGCACGGAACCCCTGACCGGTTTTTTACCGGTTTCGGAGCGTTTCGGAATGGGTAGCCATGTTTCGATTTCGAACCGGGCTAACCGGTTCAGTTCCGGGCCGGGTCCGAATTGACCGGCCCGGTAAACACCCTATTCGGGATCTTTATTTTATTTTTAACTTTTTTTTATTAATCAGGAAAGGGGAGTAATCGAATTCGAGACCTCTTATATTAAGAAATAGATGACAACCACTGTAACAAAACCTTATTGTCTATTATTTTTTTGGATCGAAGTTGCATTATTGCACCCGACCCGAACTATCTTAACCTGATCTACTCTATCAGATCTCAGCCCTATTGCCAAGGTAGCAACTTGTGAATATTCGAGTCCATATTGAATATCTCCATGTAGTGGGTGCTCGTATCAATCAAACCCAAGAAATGAATCAGTGAGAATACTGCATTCTGTGCACACGATCCTTGAGAATCCCGCTGTACAAAGCTACACGATTTGCAGGCATTTTCTGAATTCCAATAACTTCATTTCGACAACTGCTTCTCTGAATTTCTCCGAATTTTCCTCTTCCTTTCTGTACAATTCACCGTTAATATTTTTGTCTGAATCTTTCACATCTTCTGCAAATTTACTCTCTCTTTTTCTTCTTCGCCTCACTATTCTTGCTCCCTATTAACACAAACAACTCATAAACTTACTGCAAGGTATCAGACATTAATCAATGGCTCCAACTAACATGTAAATGAATTGGAAAAAATCCGAAGAGAATGTAAATGGTTTTCTTGATAATAAATACCTGAATTAGAAACTAAACACGATTTGAGAGCCTTCTTTTCTGGAGGAGGGCAATCTTGACTCTTACGAAAATGGGGATTTTAGAGATACTTTCCCTTGAAAAGATCGAAGAGAATGATGGTTCCAGCAGAAGCAGCCATGGCAGTGGCCAACACCAGACCTTGAGAACTCAACATGTAACACATAGCAAATGCTAGCTAGCTAGGTGCTATGTGTAGCAATAGGTGGTAACAGGTGCATGAACACATGTAATTAGGGAAATTAATATTTTATTGTCATCAATTATGATATGCATAAGAATCTGGGGTTACTTTTTGAATGGGATTCTTGGAGAATAAATGGGAGAATGGAATTTGATAGGAGTGTGTTTCCTTGCAAGGCAGGAGAAAGAAGATGAATTTATCTTTGGTTGGTGACCAACGGTGGAGATCAAGGGTCAAAGTTGGAGTATTGCGTTGGGGAAATTCTCCCACACATTATGTTTGGGCCCAATACATATACTATACATATATACAAATATTTAACCACGATTTATCAAACAATAATCGATAAGAATTTGGTTTGTGCATAGATCAAGACCTACACCTGGTCCATTCCACTGTATTAGGACCTTTTTTTTTATGACGTGGAACTCATAGCCGCTACCTTTTCGGTGAATATTAGGTATGCTAACGCAATAGCCTGCAAACCATAATAGCTATGTAAATCACACTAGGTAAGCCCGATGCGACATGCTTGATCGGGAAAGTGTTGGTTTGAGACATCTAACTCGTGACTAAAGACCTCAGTGCTCATATACTCCACAAATTCGGTCACCCCACGAGGGGCACATTAAGACCTCTTTGTCTATAGTATGACAGATGGTTGTCGATGTCTAATTAATTATATTTTTCATATATATGATATATGATTTTAAATATTAACAATTTAATATATAATCATTATTAAAGTAAAGATTTTTTTAGAAAATTAACCACAATATCAATAAATACTATGAATTTAGTTTTATGCATCAGTATTAGGAGAGGTATTTTAGAGAATGAAAAAAGAAGCCAAGATCAAAAAATTATCCATCAATATATTGATTTAAAACACCCTAGAATGATATTTATTAATATTGTGGGAAAAGGGAATTTTTCAATTTTGTTCATGAGAATTTCGTGATGATATTAGTGTAATTATTCGTTTTTATATTTTTTCATATCCAAAACTAAAAACTAAAATAAAATGATTTCTTCATCTACCTAGAGAATAATAATAATAATAATAATAATAATGATAATATAATAATAATAATAATAATAATAATAATAATATAATAATAAAGAAAAAGGCAGTCATTTTATTTTATGACAGATGCGTTTAGTTTGGACACAAGGGAGTGGGCCCAATGGGCCGACATATATGTCCACAGAAAAGATATAAATTTTGAGGCCCAATCAAATCGAATACAAACAAATGTCCACTTGAATGTTAAATTATTGGGACCACGAACATGTCATGAACTATTGGTATGATTTTTTGTATACAAAAAATAATTATCCTCCTTCATAATTGCAAATACTATTAGGCACATGTTTGGATTGTGAGGGAGTATGATTAATAATCTTAGGTTAATTTTTTAGCCCCGCGTTTGGTTTGCATGATTAAAAAAAGTTATCACAATATATTTATTCCACTTTATAGCAAAATGACATATATACCATTTCTCGTATTTTTTTACTCTTTTAAAATTTGAAATTCCCGCCAAAATTTCAACTTATTTCCTTTAACCTAATCTCAAAAGTTTGAAATTTCCCCGAAATTTGAAATTCACGCCAAATTTAAAAGTCAAATTTTCAAAGGTATTTTAGTCGTTTTACAGAAAAATAAAATTTATCAACTATCTTATCCTCCAAACCAAACACCATATAACATATCACACTATATTATTTATCATTATCTTATAATTTTAATAATTACATTATTTATCCTATCCTGCAACCATATTTAAATGTTTAAAAACAAATTATTATTATGAACTCACAAAGATACAAAACTATTTCTATATTTGCCAAATGTAATTGAAAAAAGACGTGTTTTTACTCAACAGTATAAAACTAATTTCGATCGTCAAATTCATGCTTCTTTTATTTTAGACATTTCACGTTTATGCATGATTTTCCATCCTTTGATAGTGTTTTTTTAAGCAACTATTACAATTATTGAGGGTGGGAGACGGTGACTCAAACACGAGACATTTGGATGATATGCTACCGATATTAGATGAGCTACAAGCCATCAACATATGGTTAGTGTTCTTAATTGCTTCATTCTTTAACGTATAGACATCACATGTGTCACGATCACTAGCATTTATCTATGAAGTTAAAGCTCAAACTGAGATTGAAGCAATGGAATAAATAAATATACACTGTTTCAAGACTTCACTCAAAACTTCATCCATTAATTATCCATTAATTTTCAAATTTATTTCAAATTGCTAATAAATAAATATATACTGTTTCAAATCTTTTATAGTTCCGAGCAACAACTACTAAACTTTTAATCCCAATAAATTGGTATATGCTACAAGAACTATAGAAAAAATCAAGTTATGTCGCGCACATGTGACACTCTTCTTCAAGAGTTCCTTTCGGTCAGAAATATCCTTAGTGTCCATTTGGACTCCAAATCTTTGTATATAAATTTGAGTTTTGTCTTCTTCGGTCGTCTGACTTGCTCTCGTGAATGGACCGAAATCCGTGATTCTATTCGATGCACAAGTGCATTGCAGAACCTACGTGTACGTTACTAAACCAGCGTAATCGACTTTCTTGCATCTTCTTATATACAATCAACACATATTTCAGCTTGAAAAATTTATTCTTTAAACAATGAATTTAAACAAAAGAAAAGTGCCACATTGAAAGTTGATTTGTTACAGGACTCTGAGACAATATTTAAACAATGAATTTAAAACAAAAACAAGAACAAAAAGATCGAACATACAATATATTATGCTATCATCAGAGTCTTTTCTTGCCCAAAAAATCCAACCCTCTACAATGGCACCACAGGCTTGTATTTATAGTGTTGAATTTGGAAGTTAATGCGCGTCAAATTCGGAACACGATCTCCTCTGATCATGGCGTTATTGGCTCAAAACGTGTCCAAGAAATCCGCGCGTCATCAAAGCACGTTCGTCCGCACATGTTAATTGTCAGTTATATTCGGGTTTTTCCATTATAGTTTGACCAATAAAAGCCGATCAGATATTGACAAGGCTCGGGTAACCTATGTTCGGGACTCTTTGTTCGGGGTATTTTTTGCTCGTCATTTGTATGTGATTTTACCCGAAAAGACTGATGATCCTATAACATTAATAATATTTTCTTAATACATTAAGTTGAAAAATTTTAATCACTAAATTATACATACAATATAACAAGATATATACGATCAGTTACTACTATTTGTACGATCTATACTCTATTATAAAGCTTGAGACATAAAATATGAAGAATTTTAATACTAAAATATAAATAACTTTAATATAATTTCAAATTAAAATTTTAATAACATAATAATAAAGGACTAAAAATGCAGATTATAGGATATAAAAGACTAAAAGTACAGGTTATAAAATATAAAAGAGTAAAACTGCTTGTGTTAAAAGATAAATGACCAAAATCGCTGAACCAAGAGAAAACATAACCAAAATTGCGAATTTAAAACTATAGAAGGACCAAAATTGCAAGAATAATAAACATTTACGACTAAAAAACACATTTTTTCCATAGCCCATGTAATCCAAAACTGATTTTTATAAATGTTAATCTCGGTCGGAACCATCAATAATGCTAACAAATCAAAATAAAAATTAATACATATAAATCCCAGAAGAAAGAATGCTAAAACATACCATAATACATATAATAAATAAATAAATAAACACCTTAATTCTAATGTCAAAGCAACTTTTCTTACTTCCAAAGCCCTAAGGGATAAAATTGGAATTTTATCTTTTTGTGCTTTGGAAGAAATTGAAAACGTTGTTAAGTATGAAGAAAACAATGTATTGGATCAAAAATAATAATCATAACAAATGTTCTTTGGTTAACAAAAAGTTTCTCTCTCGCGACGAGGGTTTTCATCTTCTTTATGAAGATACACTGATTTCTACTGCATTTTCTCACCTTGCATCCTCTGTTTTTTTTTTAAATGGAGTCCCTCTTAGGTCATTGGAACTCTCTTGTCATTACCCCTGCTGAAGACTAAGTTATCGTTGTTTCCGCCGACCTTGTTGAGAAAGGTCGACTACTCACTCCAAATGCGTTATTAGGTAAGCTTCTTGAACAAAACTTATGAATAAGAATGTTTTCTTTGAATATGTGCAACGCGAGTCTTGAAGGGTATGGAGCTTAAATCCCTCTCGGATAATACTTTCCTTTTTTTACATTTGAAGAGGGGTTTGATATCGATTGTATTTTCAACTCTGAACTGTGGGTTTTTAACCGATCTCTTTTGGTTCTGAAAAAATTTGAAGGGTTTCTATTGGTGATTTGGGTCCTTTTCAATATACTCAGTATGGATTAGAGCTTTTAATCTTCCTCTAGAGGCTATGTTTTGGATGTGGGTATGATTATCGGAGATGTACTGTGTTTAACGATCAAGGTGGACGTTGATGATCAAGGGCGTTGTTTGGACCCTTATATGCACATTAGGGTTGTTATTGACATTACTGAACCTCTACGTCGAGTTGTTAAGATTTCTCTAGGTTTCCATCCACATCTTACTATAGTTCCAATTAGCTATGAACGCCTACCAGATTATTGTTATAGTTGTGGGATTTTGGGTCATTTGTTTAATGAATGTGCATCTCTCCCCTACTCTGAACCATTGGATAGACCTTATGGACCTTGGATGAGAGCTGAGTCTGAACTGAGCACTTTCAAGCTTTCATCTTTATGTAATGTCTTTCAGCCAACCATCCAGGAATCTTTACCTCAACTCCTGGGTGAGATTTCACCAGTTGCCATAGAAGAGGCCATTGATGTTTACCCAGGGGGTACCAAACACTGTTTGGATTTCCAGGTTTCTGATGTACTTAAATCTTCTGCCGATCCTCATGGTACAACTGTTGAACATGAACTGGTGCATAAGCGACGAACTATGAATTCAGTTTCTTCAGGTGTTACTAGTTCGAGTTCCTCAGGTTCAAAGGCTTCCTCCAGCTCTTTTTTGGAGGTGTATGCTCAGCCACCATGCCAACCACCATGAACCTATCCTGGTTTAGTTATCGGATATTGGCGATGACCGAGCATTTTATTGTTTGCGATTGCATTGTCGCAAGACATCTCCTGTTTTGGTATTATTCCTATATCTTTATATAGTTCCTAGCTCGTATATGGATCTGCTATTTTGTACTATCCTTATCTCCCATTGCGGTTGTGATGCCATGGTTGTGTGCTGGATCATCTTTTGTTTGATGGTGGTTTTGTTTTGGTCTATTACTATGAGAGTTTTTTGGGGGATACTAATTAGATTGAGGGGTGGTGGTTCTTTGTTTTGTATTACTTCACTGTTGACGCACATCTAGGTTTTCACTAATGGGCTTTTGGATTTCGTGCGCCATATAATGTGGGATCTTGGTCACTGGTTATTTGTGTGCGATTCGGATACAAAGACAAGTAATTAATATAATGCTTATTTATGCTCTAAAAAATAAAAAATAATCATAATTGTCATCTTATTATTTTATAGCTATAGTTATTTAATTATTGGCGTAAGTAATAATTTTAGTTATAGCTCATGTGGTATTATTAATACACATTTTACCCTATGTAATTTGTAAATATCTCATATGGTATAGCTAATAAACACTTTACCTTATCGAGAGGCAATTCATTCATTGAATTTACAGACGAAAGATTATAATTTCTATGAATTAAATCCCGAATTATTGAGCTCGCCTTTTTCTTTTGAATAGAAATAGGTTGAAGTGTATGCCCCATTGGCTTTAGCGGGTGTGGATCTTATAAATATGCATTTTAACTAATGTGATTTGTAAAATTTAGAGCACTGCATCCTCAATACACAGAGAGGTTTTTTGTACCTATTAATAAACTAAATGGATAAACTTTCTATTTTAAAAATAACATGGGATAAAACCTATTTTCAAACTATAAATATATAAATTGTCTATTTGAAAAATTACTAAGGTTAGATTGCCAAAAACCCTTAATTTGTCTAGGGGTGGGGCTTTTGAACGAATTTTTGTAAAATAAGCTCTTTTTTGGCTTTAAATCGAGTGCTTTTTATTTAAAAAAAATTTGTCATTGATTACTATCTTGTCCATGTGTCAATTTTTTTATTAAAAAAGTATTCACACACAAACATATATATATATATATATATATATATATATATATAATTTCTAACAAGTTACAATTGATAGGACTTTTTATACAAACAATGTTTTTACATTTAATCATTTAGAATAAATAGTTCGGAATATTTCTAGAATTCTTTTAAATAAAACATTAATTTTCCATAATACGTTGAAAAAAAATTAGAATTTACAAGAGTTATTTTACCATGTCAACTTTAAAGATAAAGTTGCATATACAAAAGTAAAGCTATTCTCTTAATAAATGGCATTAATTATTATTATTTCATTTTTAATAAAAATGTAATTTATTATGACAAATTCAAAAATTTAATAAAGTTATCAATCATTATATTATCATTAATATGATGATGATTACGTAATTTAAAATTTTGTATGTATTTTCAGTTTTAACATTGAAATACTTGTGAAGTAGACAACTTTCAAAAGACTTATGTGCATATAATTAGTATAATTTAATTAAATTCGAATATCTTAATTTAGCTAACTTGAGTATCTTTGCACCTAGGCTCTACATTACTCATGTGTCTTAGCACACCTTGATCTTCCTATGACAATGCGATACTACATCGAGCATCGAGGTTTAATTCTGAAGATAACATGCATCTGCCCTGAAACTGAACTCGAAGGGATAATGGATAATATATTAAAGCATCCCTATAGTTTGAGTCCATTCCCGATTCAACCCCTAAAGTTTTCAGTGACCTGGTTCATAAAGTTTTAAAATAATTCTTATTTCAATCCAAGACGTTAAGTCGGCAGTAGGAAGCAAACGAAGAGGTACTCATTCGGGAATAGTTTAAAACTTTAGGGACTTAACCGAATTTTGTTTGCTGCCAATTCAGTCCCTAAAATGTTAAAAAATGTTCATGGTTAAGTTCATCTCTGTTTGCTACTTACGGCCGACTGTCGAGACTGAATTGTGAAATTTTTTAAAACTTTAAGGACTAAATTGGATCACTGAACATTTAAAGACTGCACCAAAAATAAACTCAAACTATAGAATTTTAAATGTATTTACCCTTATGGATATTACAACAAATATATACAAATACAATAGAAGATACTTTATTCATCTTTACTTGTAGCCAGGACAAGAAAGTACTACAACATCATGTTTTCTGCATTTTCTTTCTCAAATCTCCGAAGGGGCCATACCCCTTTACATCCACCTGCTGTGTCTGACAAGAACAACTACTAATGTTGAGATTCGTACCGCATTTGAGACACATACCTTTGCAATTCGGGTCGCAGAGTGCATTAATGGTGATCTCTACATGTATAAGGTCTCGTATGTTTTTTGAAATGTCGACGGCTTTTCGATCTAGAGGGAAATATAGCTTATCATCTAAGTCGATCACTGAATCATCGTCGTATTCTGTTTCCTCACTTGTTCTGAGAGTTCGAAATTTGTCTTCTGCAAAGATTGTGCCCATGTTGATGTTCTCCGGTTCTTGGACGGGTTGTTCACATAGTACAAGCGAGAAGTCGGAGTAGACACTCTGAGCAGCAGGCTCACCACACCTGCAGCATTGGAAAATATGAATACTTGATAAACAGAAATAATAAGCAATTTATACGAAAAATGATGAAATAATCAGAAGCGAGAGCATTACCACTCAAAACATGATTCAGTAAGCTGACTGGATTTAGAGCCATTAAAAAAAAAGCAATGGTGATGAAAGAAAAGCTAGCTACTGGAAACTGCTCGTTAGGGAGTTGATTAGATGACTCTACAAGACAATCTACTCCTGCTCTTATGAAACAAGAGATGCATTTGATGCAGGACGATACATCCTGCTCTTCATGTCAGTATTACATAGGAGGAAAGTCCCCTATCAATACTTGTGCAACTCATGGACAAGGGAAATGCTGGTACATGCTAGCTTGATGCCACCACGGCAGAGATGATTGAAATATCCTTGCATGTAGGTCGGGATTTGAAAGGAATATCATACGTGTTGTGGACGAAGGTAAGAGGAAGAAAATGGAGTACGAGCCATCTAATAAAATGTGTGACATTCAAACAAACGAGACCGAGATTCCATTGCATCATATCTTGAATGACCTACATTTAAAAGTATGACATTTGGTTCATAAATTCCAAAAGATATCTATAGATATGCTTAGAGATGTCAAACGGCCCTGACACTGTTCCGTGTCGCCGCGGCACAACACGATAGGGATGGGCCGTTGGTGCATGAGCGATTGATCGGCAAGCACCTTTTTTGAGCGCAAATGGGGTGTCGTGCCGCTCCATGTCATGCCATGCCTTGTACCTGTCGGCTCAATCTGACATCTCTAAATATGCTACTCTCCAAAATTTGAGGAGAATTTCCTACACAAATGTTGTTTCTCATAAAAAATTATGATTCTACCATCTGACTGTAGATAGGACAAAGAAAGAGTGTAACCAATATCTATGCATATTTGACAAAAACTTAACCACTAAACCACCAAAATTTTCTTCAAGTAAAAAATTCAAAACCAGTGTTTTTATTACCACAGGACAACCAGTTTTTCTTATTTTTAGGGTGTGTTTGCAATTGCTTATTCAAAGCACTTTTATGTTGCTTTTATTTAAAATTGAAAAAATTGCTTTTAAGCAAAAACAATGAATGTTTGCTATTAAAATAAAAAAGTAGCTTAATAAACTTCAATTAATTACAAAATTGCTGCCAAACAATTTAAAGCAGTAAAAAGCATGACATACTTCTCGGCTTCTGCTTATTTTTAGAGAAGCAATAGGAGAAGCAAGGAAATAAAACACTCAAAATCTGCTTTTTATCTGAAAAGCTGATAAGCAGTTGCATGTATAATGTATGTAACTATATATAATCTATAATTAAACTACTTTTAGTAACATAATCACATACATCAGGAAACACTTTCATAAGAAACCATTCACCTCAGCAAAGACAGATCCCAGTGAGATGGCAAATTGCTGTCGAATCAAAATTTCAAATTTCATGCTAATTATTCCAAAGATACGTTATATGTCTAGCCACTACACATAACTAGAGAAACGGAGTAAATAGAATCCAACCATGTCAATGACAAAACCACAGATTACAACCAAAACAAGAAAAAAGCAATACCTGTTGCAACCAAGAGAAATAACGGTCCTAACAATCCCATCCAGCCTCAACTTCTGCTCTTCCTGGTAACATCAACAGAGACCAACACCGGTGTTCCATTTGGATAATCCTCAGCAGAATTCACCACCCTCAACCCCATTTCCGAAGCCCGGCGTTTTGAAACCTCTGAAGAAATCTTCCCCAAACCTAACCTTTCCAGAGTAGTGCAGTACTCCAAGTGCGAGACGGCTGCGTTTCTTCTGTACATAACCGCGCCTTCCCACGAGCAGCCCTCATCGTCATCTTCTTCAATATCTTCGTTTGGAAAATCCCAGTGATTATCTTCCGTAAAACTGTGGTGTTGGTTTTTGCGAGGGCCAAGTTTGATGATTTCTTTTGGAATAGGTATGTAGGATGGATTGCGTTGAAGGGCTTTACGATTTTGCGGGAGCTAAATTGGATGAGAGGGTAGGAGGATAGAGGAACAGCTGCCGAGGACGAGGCAAATGTGGCGAGCATTTTCAGGGACTAACCAAATTGCTGAAGCTTCTTCAATCAGAGGGTCAGCGGCAGTTTACGCCCATTTAGATAGTTAACTTGGTACCTTATAGTTTGAAAGACGGGCCATTTAGGGCGAAGTGTTTTGTACACAGATGTCAAGCAGAACAGATGACACGAGGCACGACATGTCATGGAGTGGCACGATTCGTAAAATAGGCCGTGCCGGGCCATAGGCCGGTACAAGCACGGCACGAATAGTAGATTTTTTTTAAAAGTGGCTATTGATCGCTACTGTCAAAAAATAAAAAAAATAAAAAACTTGAAATGAGTCGTGCAGGAACATGCCTATTGTGAAAATGGGCTGGCACAACATGATCCGTTTTCAAATCATGTCGGCACGACACTGTACGCATAGTGTCGTGTCGGCACGATTAAACGATCGGCACTATCCATTTGGCACCTATAGTTTTCTATAGGTTAACAAATTACAAGATATTAACTGATTATTTTCAAAATAAATATAATAAATTGTCTATTTTCAAGATAATATGAAATAAATTATTTTCGAGCAACATTAGTATAACTTGTATATTTAGAACATCCGCTACGATTTGTTGCAAAAAACCTCAATCAAACATAGTGTGGTTTTGCAACGTATCATCAATATTCAATATACTAACTTTTATTTCAAAATATTTTAGTAGGATTTTTAGTGGCGAAATTTATTTATTTAGGACGAATAAGCATTAGTTATTGATTATCAAATCAAAAAAACATATTATTTATAGAATACTTATACTATAATTTTTAAAAAATAGATATGACTAGATAAATTACATATAAAATCCCTCTAATTTGAACAATAATAAGTTTCATCCCATGTTTTTAAAATCGGACCGGACATGAAACCCGATGCCCTTACTAATCACATGTTCGATTGGTGATACGTCAGCATAATGTAATATCTGTTTTAATTTTTGAAAAATATATATACCATGTATTTGATATAGTTTCAAGTTGTTCACTAAAAATAGCATTACGCCAACATAACATGTCAAACATAAAAAATCAGATCGAAACAAACGTCCAACATAAGAAAATAATAATAAAACATCTTAAAAATAATAAGTAATGCAAAAAGAACAATCTCCCAAAATTATAAGAAAATACTTAAAAATTTATGAAACGATTCACATCTTTTCTAATTTACCAGAAATTAAACATGTTTGTATATATTATATAAGACACCTTTATGGAGTTGTATGGATTTTTTTGATAAAGACATACATAAAATATTATTTTGTAATTATTTCAATAACAATAAATTATATATATTATTTTTGTTCTAAAAAATTGCTTTATAATTTTAACAAAAATAAAAAATGAAAGAAGATGAAGGAACCTGTCGGTTCATATGTCGATCGGTTCACTGGTTGAACTTTTTTTCTTACCAATTTAATCTGGTTCGAACTAATTTTTTAGTAGGGTAGTTTTAGAGTGTCAATCGGACCGGACCAAACACCGATCACCAGTTAAATCGGTTAAACCGGCCGATCTGGTCCGATTTTCAAAACACTGATTTCACCCATAAAATTTAAGCAATTAAATTTATTTTGCATACTATATATTTTTATGTCAAATTATATGGACGATAGTTATAATTTTTGTTTAAATTTTTTCCTACGTAAGATATAACTTTAGTTTTTTTTTTTACTAACGTTAAATCTGAAGATAGCGAAGATTAAGTAAAAATTCAATACTCAGTTTAACTGTATGTTAGCAAAAATATTTTAGATTTTCTGTAAGATTAATTATTACATTACATTTTACATTAATATTATACTTTTAGTATTTTTTTAAATAAAAGTATTTTTTGCTCAGATTCAAGAAGTTTTTTAAAAAATGTAATGGAAAAATAAGGCAAGGGGGCCGAACGCTTCGTTTACCTTGAAGGCTAGTAATAAACGCAATCTATAGCAGAATCGTGGGAGCGATTTTACCACTATATCGTGAATTGTATAGTGTTTCCAAAGCCATCTTGACGAATCATTCCCGTCGTCCAAAAATGCTGCTCGCAGTTTTGATCGCCAACTCTGAAGGCAATATTCTCGTCGAACGGTGAAATCACTTTCTATGAATTTTATGGATCTCAGTTTCACTCCCTTTTTATTCTATTTTGGTATGTGCTGTATAATTCCCGATTTGATTTGGTTCATTTATGTCAAATATATTTTCTTTTCTCATCATAATTGATTTGGGCCTCTTCGAAACTTTCACTTCTGTAAGTTCCTCTTAAATTGGACGGGTTCCACTGTTATTGTTGATTGAGGAGAAGTAAAATAAGCTTGCAATGATGCCTTGACTTTGTTCCAGCAGATTTTCCTTGTATTTTGATTGGGTTCTATAATTATTGATTTCGTTTGGTGTATTTTTGTGCTAAAGATAACTTCATTTTGTTCACTTTTAACTTGAATTAATTCAGTAGTTCTATTATATGTAAATGCTGTGGTGAAGGGAGTCAAATGAGCTGACAATAGTGCCTATTTCCCCCACGGTTTTCCGTGTATTCTGAACTGGGCTGTCTAATTCTGATTTCATTTGATTATCGTTATGTCAAAATAATTTCTTTTCTTTTATGAGTCGACTTGGGTTTCTTGAAAATTTGTGCTACTTCTTGTTACCGTTTCTTGAAAGGAAGTTCAATAAGCTACCAATAATTCCCCATGGTAATTCCAGCTGCTTCGTTCGGCATTCTGGTGTCGGCTTCATATGTTTCAATGTTATTCCCTCGGCATTCTGGTGTCTGGGCTTCATATGTTTCAATGTTATTCCCTTGTTGTGTTAAATATATTTTCTTTATTCGAGTTGATCTGGGTCCGTTCAAATTTTTATTTTTGTAGGTTCCTGTGAATGTTGTGGAAGGATGTAAAACTAGCTTAAAATAAGATCGGAATCAAGATTCATTAAACATAACCTCCCCATTTTCGATTTGTGGTTATATTTGAGCTGCACATGATTATGATTAGGTGGAGTGACTAATTTTGGCTAGTCCTAATGTACATTGGGGCTTCAATTTGTTTCTTCTTCTTTGTGTTTGGAAAAATAGATATTGTTTCATGTTGATTAAAGTTAATATTTTGTTTACTATTTCTTCGTGCGTGTGTAGTTTCAATGGAGTTCCAGCAGAGGAACGATTACATTGGAGATCCTTTTTGGTGAAACTAGGGGCAGATAATCTTAAGGGTGTCAAGAATGAGGAGCTCCTTGTGGCTAATCACAAGTATGCTATTAAATTTTTTTTTTATTTCAGCTTGTTATGTTTTGTTTTTGTTTATAAGTGTAGAATATTGATCCCAAGAATACTGTCATGGAAACCTCATGTCATGGAAACCTCAGGCTGCAGTTCTGCGAACTTTTAGTCTTAACAAAGAGAACTGCGATTTATTGGGGAATTTAAAACTCTGATACTCTGCGATTTTATGGGTGGCTTTTTTAAGTTTCTATAACAACTGCTAAAGATTTTATAGTTTGACCTTCAGGCAGTTAATGAAGAGATTAGAAAGAAAACCACGAAGAACTTTCCACGATTGTGTATGGAAAGCTTACAAGATCCATTGTATATATGAGAATCTGATGAATACTACAGAATTTGTTTTCTTTATCTTCTCTTTGGAATTTTATCTCTTAAATGTCTTCTTTGTTGTACAGGTCAGTTTATATTGTATACACAGTGCTTGGGGATGTCAGTGTATTTGTTGTTGGCAAGATGAGTACGATGAACTTGCTTGTAAGTTCATCATTTCGGTATTTGATGTATGCGTTTTTCAGTGTGTCAACCAAGAATAACCACTAGAAACTTACTGTTAAATGATCATCGATGTAGCATGAAATAATTTTCTCAAGGAAAGATGAGAATTATTTAATATTATTTCTCCATGCATCTTTGTCATCCTCAAGAGCTTTTGAGGGTGTTATTGTAACCATTCAAAACGTTTAGTTGATGCTGCCCTTTTAATCTTCTAGTGGCGGAAGCTATCTTCGTTATCACCTCCGCATTGAAGGACGTCTGTGGAAAACCTCCAACTGAACGTCTTTTCCTTGACAAATATGGAAAAATATGCTTGTGCTTGGATGAGATTGTGTGGAAGGTTAGTATTATCTCTTTCTTTTCTCCTTGAGCTTTTATTTGCACTAACTTTGGCATTAATAAAATTGTTGTAAATGCAAGACTCGTGAAGCATTTGTGGCTCATAATCGTCAGTTGGTCATTTGATGAAGTGAATTGCGTGCGAAATAGCTTCATATTTTGTACCAATTTATGTGCACTCACATTTGAAAGAGTGCCATTTCCGCACCACGATTCCATCAACTTCATGAGTTTCTTGGCACCAACGGTTGCATCAACTTCATGAGTTTCTTGGCTGCAATGCAATTCATTTTGGTGTCTTGTATATCATGTTGTGGACTTCAGGAATCTTGGTTTCACTAATGCAGTTTTAATTCTCCTTCCATTTTTGAAGGGTTTGTTGGAGAACACCGACAAGAGAGAATCAAGAGACTTGTGCGTCTAAAACCCCCAAACGACTTTTAATCTATTGGTGATTTACCTTGTGTAATTTATAAAGATGGATCAAATTCACGATGCATTTGGTATATTGCAACTATGACAGATGGACTTCCATTGGACTTTCATAAATTGTTTCAAGCCCTTTGCTTTATAGTGGTTTTAGCGTTCATATCCGCCTTAGTGTTTGGGTGTTTCAAACAGTTGGATGATTGGTTTTTCTCGTTTCGGAATGATTGATCTGTTACACAACAGTGATTTCTTGACGACTTGGATGTATTGTTGCACTGGATTCCTTCTAGAATGCTACTAACTAATATCTGTCCCCTATCTGTCCCCACACGAGGGTCATTTTATCGGTTGATTTGATGATGCCCCTAAACATAGATGAGAATATTCCTATCCAATATGTTGCTACCCCTAAAAGAGTTTAGTCCGTTTTTTCAGCCTCTGCACGTAAAATAAACAAAGGAAAACCATTTATGCACAAAAATGGTCATAATAAATTGTGAAATTAGAAATGTTTTGTCTTGAAAATTTGATGCATCGAACTCCCGGTTGTAAAAGTTTGAGGTTTTTGGAGTAAGTACTTCCCTGACACTAATTTTTAAAGAGCCATGAGGAGAGCTGGTCTTTGTAGTTCTGCCAAACTGTTCGTAACTAATGTCTATCCCTCTCTGTCTCCACTATCGAACTAAAAATTGTTCAAGTTTAATGGTATCAAATGAAATCTTTGATTTCGAACTTAATATTTGCAATATGTATCTTACTTGGAATTAAATAGTTAATTGGTGACAACTCAAAACCTATTCGTTTATCATGTACATAATAAAGATGATACTCTGTCGTGGAAAGAGCTACCACATATTGAAGATTGGTCTTCCAGCTTATTGCAGTACCAAACATGGTGAAGATGTATCTTGTAAGGGACTTCCTGGTGCCTTATACTCCCTGCAAAGTCTGAATTTACATATCCTACTATGTGATCGGTTTCGTTTTCTTGCCTCTTGAACATTAACCCAAGTCCAATGAGATCTCTCACATATATCAGAATCTATGTTGCACGAACACGGATACACGGACACGGGTACGACTCTGACACGAGGGCATGGATTTTCAAAAATTATGGACACGACACGTTTAGGATACGGCAGTAATTTTTTAATTTTTTTATATACTCTACATATACATTATGTTCAAATATAATAGAATTCAAAATAAAATATTAATTATCAAATATTTGAATAATAAAATCAAAAATGATAAAAAATTGTAAATACGTCATTCACTAATTAAACCAGACAACAAATATCATTCAAACTACATAAACCTAATAATAATAATTTTTTAATACTACATCAAATACCACTCAATGTATAACAAATACCACTCAAACTACATAAAAAATACTTTTTAACATGTTTATATAATAATAAAAAGTTGTAATTTTTTTAAAAAAATATCTTAATTTTTTTTAATAAAAAAACAATTTTCCCATGTCATGCCGTGTCGCATGGGTCCTATAGTATCTGTGTCTGCGGAATGCCCGACACTGCATGTAGTGATTTTTTGAAGTGTCGGTGCAACATAGCTCAAAACCCATTTCAGTGCCTCGCAATGGCTTCCCTATATTTGACAACCTGCTGGCGACACTTACATCATAAGCCAAATCAAGTCTAATACACATATGTCATACATTATACTTCCTACAACACTAATATATGGCACGTCCTCCTCCAACTCTCTATGTAAAAACGTTGTTTTCACATCAAGTTGATCCAGCTCCAAGTCTAAATGCGCAATCAAGGAAAGTAATGACCTTATCGAGCAATGCTTGGCCATGGTCGATAAGATTTCATTGAAGTCTATCCCCTCAATTCGAGCAAATCCTTTGGCCACCAACCTGGCCATGTATTCGTCCTTCTCTATCCCTTGGATCCCCTCATTTTCCTTGTAAATCCATTTCTACCCCATAAGTCTTTGGTTCTTGGGTCGATTCAAAAAATTCCAAGTCTGATCATTGTCTAAGGAAGTAATCTAATATCGCATTGCTTTAGTCCACTAGTATCTATCCTTGCCACTCATGGCTTCCTTGTATGTCTTTGGCTCCACGTAAGCTATATCCTCAGCCACATTAAATGCATAAGAGATAAGATCAACATGTCCATACTTCAACGGTGGTCTTACTGCTTTTCTTTTCCTATATGTGACTAGGACATATGCATCTAATTCATTTGAATGATCAACAACTTCTTGACCCAGTTGATTATCTCTTTGAGATTCTTCTGGACTCTCATCATCAACTTCCATAAAAGTTTTAGTTCCTTGAAACTCCATGTTGAGCCTTAAACGCATGGTTGTGTTAATGCTTTATTTATCTCCGGTTTATTTTTGAGTTTTGATGATCAACAAAATTGTGTTGTTTATACTAATGTGTGTACTTAGTATGCAGATTAATTGATTAAAAAGTGGATTAAATGAAGAAAATCGAATGTGCAAAACTTGGGCTGGATCGCCCCAGGCGATGGTGACCATTGCCCCAGGCGATGGCAGCCAGGCGAGGCATCGCCCGCACATCGACAGAGGCGATGCCGAGGCTGGCGCGCAGGGGAAGTTCGCCCGAGGCGATGGGCTGATCGCCTGAGGCGATGCGATGAACGCCTGAGGCGATGTGGAGTTCGCCTGAAGCGATGGAAGATTTTGAGCTGCTGAGGCTACGGCCTTGATTTGTGCAATTGATCGCCTGAGGCGATGCGTGATTCTGCTGACCATTGGGCCTGAGGCGATGGTGATCGCCTGAGGCGAGGCTGAGGCGATCGTCGAGTG
>CAJQUN010002933.1:0-20567 GCA_907163345.1 Haberlea rhodopensis | reverse complement strand
AACCAGCCACACTCACAACCATAATGCATTAACAATTTCTGAATCAAATATCTAAGCAAACTATTAGAATACACAAAGAAAGGCAAAATTCCCAAGAACAAAAGCCACTGAAAATATAGATGCGTGTCAATCTCTATATACACACAAACTTGGATTAAATAAATAAGAAAAACAAAAACCGATCACGATGAATATTCTATAATAAAATAGTAAACACATCTATAGCCAAATCAGATAAAATCATACCTTTGTAATCCTCCTTCTCAGAAGAAACAACCCATCTCCCCTCAAATTCTCATCGAAACGACTCGTAGAATATCTGCAAAACCCATCGAATTCATACGCTAAAACAGATCCAAGAAAAGAAATCAAAACAAAACAACAGCAAAACAAAAAAACCTAAAAAAAAAAATTAAAACATAAAACCACCATCACACCGCATCATTAGAAGCGCGGAGCTGGGGAATGAAGCACCCGATCGACAACAGCAACAAATATTGCATTATCCAAATCTTCCGCTTCCGATCCTCCATTATACGAAAAAAAAGCTAACACAAGTCAGAAGTACTGGAAATCCGCAATACAGATGGAATTTTCTCGGTGGATCGGGGGTGAGGCGAGCTTAAGATTCTTCAAAAGAGTGAAAAATGATAACACTACAGAGAGGGTTATCTATGCTTTAATTATATAGATCCGGTCACCAAATGGAGTCCGTGTAACTTCGACCAATGATGTGTAGTTGCCACGCGAAGTGGACCAATAACAATCAGCCACGTGTGAAACCTCATTATTTTTCATAACCCAAAAAAATATTGTTTCAGCTTTAAAAATTAAAAAATGAAATGAAACAAACATAAAAAATATTGTTGATAAAACAAACATAATAGTGTAGAATATAAAAATTTTCGTTAGCGATTTTCAACAAAAACGAGAGAAGTGAAGTTGAGAAGTTAAAAAATACGAAGTTGATATTCAGAAAAATGAGGATGGCTAATAAACATATGCAACAAAAAAAATTTCAATAAAAATGTGGGAGAGTGTATTTTTTGGGTTTTGAAAAGAGATTCACCAAAAATAATATCATATAACATCATCAACCCTAAGTCACATAATCCTCCTACCCCCCTCCACGCACTGGCGCTCCGGCCGCGAACTGGCGAACTCGGTTGCGGTGCGGCGCATTAAGGCGACTTAAGAATTTCTAGTTCGCGCTTTAAGAATTTCTAGTGCGAGCACTAAGATTTATAATTCGCGCACTAAGATTTCATAATTCGCGCATTTAGATTTACTAAGTCGCGCTAAGTTACTAAGTCTTGTTAATCCCCCTTAATTCTCCGATTTTTTTTTTTGTAATTATTAAAAAAAATTCTTCGATTTTGGGTTTAGATGAATTTTTATGGTTTCTAGGTATTTCGGGTTTGTAAGAAAATTATATTATATGGTAAATAGATAGATAATGAATCATGAAAAGACATAATAATATATGAAAGATTAAAATATGTGATAAAAGAAATATGATAAATCTGTGATTTTGTAACATTTTTGCAGAGTAAGTAAATAATAATAAATTTGATATCTTAGTTTTTTGCATGAAAAATAATAGAATGAACTTTATAAATAAAACTTTATTTTTATTGAGTTAATTTAAATGTTTTATTAACCATTTCATAAAGCAATAATATAAGTCTCCGGAAATAATATGAGTCATTTTTAATAAATTCATACTATTACCAAACATGTTGAAATAAGTATGAACAATTTGGTTTCATTTTTCAAATTCTTTATTTTATATCTTAAAATAAAACAAAACTTTAATACTTCATTTCTATCTACAATATATTTTTCGGAGAATTCTTACTAGACGAACGATCAAATACAAGATTCAAATTACGTTGTATCACTGGCTATAACATTTTTGCAAAGCTGCAAACGTTAGATTCTTCAATAAAATCTAATTTTAATGTTTTTTAAGAATGGTAAAGCTGCAAACACCAAAGTTGTTAAGAACTTCATATTGTAAATTTATAAATAATATAATAATGATGTGAGTTTGTTAAATATGATGTATATTATATATGTTTAACTTCATTTCATCAGTATGTATGAATATATATTTATTTATTATTAATTTTTAATAGGCGCATTAAGGCGCACCCGCACTCAATATTTTTGCAAATTGACGCACTCACGCATCCGCATCCGCATCCGCTCCCGCATCAGACTTATGTGACTTAGCATCAACCCCTCTTACATTATTATGCGAAGCAGATAATAGTAATAATAATTTTATTTCTTTGGTCCTTTTTCTTTTACTTACCATATTTGCTATGATCTAGCTATTTAAATATATATCGTACAATGATTTAAGCTCACTTATACATCAACTCAGTATTAAAGAAAATCTTTTAAATAAAAACTTCATAAATTAAGATGCAAACTATTTTAGATCAATCATATTAAATTGATCCATAAATAAAGTATAAACTAGGTGTGTACAAGTATTTTCTCTAGAAAGATTATATAGCGGTTAAATATATGAAACTCATAAGATATGTGAGGAAATTTATTATATTATTAATTAAAACATTTAATATACGATTTGGTATCAAATTCAACCTTAGTTTCAGATATTTTGAGATAAATTTGATCGCAAATGCAAAATTATAAATGTTAGCACTGATTGTGAATACATAATAATAAAGGAATAACTGAACAGCAGTACTTTAACTTTTTACTTCCTATTCAATACATAAAATTATTTTATGAAATTGGGGTGAGATTCACATTTAATTTTTTTAAGCATTAAATCAGATTTCTACACATAAAATAATGCACGATCATCGATATTTCTCTCGGGCCAACCAATCATTTATGTGGCCCGAATCATGAACGAGAATTTTTTTTAAAAATCAAATATAATCATATTAAGATAGATTGAAAGACAAAGATTTAAATGAAAACAAATATTTTAAATATACAATTTCACTTGATTATCAATTATATATTTGATTTTATTACTTATGTTATTAATTTTCTAGTTTATTATTAACCAAAAATCAACAATTATTTTTTATCATTCTCTCGAATAATTATTACTCGATTGTAATATCTATCAAACTAAATATCAAATAACTTAATTTGAATAATAATTCTTTTTGGATACATTTTCTACTCCTCTCTCAAATAATTATTACTCAAATTTGAACAATAATTATTCCTCGATATATTTACATTGTGGGATTTGAAAACATGAAACTTTCAAATTCTTGTCAAATCTATTTAATTGTTCCAATAAATTATATTGGATATAATTTAAATCCACGACTTTACTAATTATGTAAATAATAATTATACTAGTAATTATACTGGATTCGGCATGATTTCTTGCCGGTCAGAGTCCTGGATATGAGCCACCTTCCAGAAAGAAAGAAAGACTGCTTCACGAATTTCTCAGCATCCTCCGCCACCTGCTCCGGATCTGCCACCTCCGGGACAGTCTCCCGCCTCGACTTCCGGACGGATACATTGGGAGCACGCCCCAGCTGATGGAGCGCCGTGTACACGCCGAAACTAGCGGATATTGCTATCATTCCCAGGGCAACGCACACTGGAACGAAATCACCTTTCCGTAACCTGTATGAACGTATGTCCAACTATCCTCACTGATAATATCTATATATGTTAAGATAATAAACAAAAAGAATGTCAAATTATAATTGGACATGATGAATCCTGGCGAAGAGTGAATCAAATGAGGAGAATCAGCATATGCTTTCAGTTTCGGGGAAGTTGACGTCGTAAAACTCGACCTTCCTCGTAACTCATTGCCAATCAATCTCCAACTACCCTGCAAAAGAACCAAAATTGTAAAATTATATCAGTTGTTCCCAAGTTTATATATGTATCAAAATTGATGAAAGGAAATTGAAACTAAATGCATAAAAAAAAGTAGTATAGAGTTTCGAAATGCCTCATTTATAGTCCGATCTTTTTGTGAATATCGAAAGTTCGTTGTTGCAGCCGTCATTAATTTATAGCTGCGGGGAGGCATGCAGAGAAAAAGGATAGCTGTCACAAAACTAACAGTACAGCGTCCTGTGGAATCCTATTGAGGCCACACGTACGTATGTCCTCATATTCCCAAACTACTTTAACCTCGAACGTATATTATTACGTTAATTAATTTTATATTTGTACAAGATATGCATTTGATTTCTGTATAAGTTATCTACCAACTCCATATTAATTAAAATATATATGTTAATATTATGATTATTTTAGATTAATCATATTTTTGGGGTGAATTTGGAAGGTCAAATTTTCAACAAGTGGTATCAGAGCCAGGTTCATTTTGCGGCTGTGTAGCTTTGGTGTGGTAGATGAATATGCATTCACTAACGAGGTTCTCTCTAGGAAAATCGATATTTAAGTGTGACCCACCAATTATTCTGGGAATCTTGAAGTCCTGTCTAGAAAAGATCGAGAATCTCTATTTCCTTTGAGCTTACTTAGTGTGTACTACTTAGGTCTACAGTTATAAAAGTCATCAAAGTATCACAAAACAATGTCGGAAGCAGGCAGAGTTTCGAATGCAGTCAGATTTTATGTGTAGAAATTTGATTGGAAAAATCAGCTTTGGCTTGGGCAAGTGCAAGTCAGGGATGTGTTGATTCAATCTGTTTACACAAGGCATTATTAAAGGACAGAGTATTCCCTAAAAGCAGCAGTGATACTAGTTCGACTGGTGGAACGACTAGTGCAACAGGCAAAACTGGAATGAGCAGTGAAGATTGGGAGGATCTGGATTTGAGAGCAGCAAGTGCAATCCGTCTGTGCCAAGCCAAAAATGTTCTTGCAAATGTGCATGGAATGTCTACGGCGAAGAAACTCTGGGAAAAACTGGAAGAGTTGTATCAGACAAAGGGCGTCTCAAATCGGATGTATCTAAAAGAATAGTTTCATACATTGCAAATGAATGAGGTATGACTATTTCAGATCATTTAAGTGTTCTCAATGGCATTGTTTCAGAGCTGGAACCTATGGAGTTTAAATTGATGATGAGGATCAGGCGTTGAGACTCATATGTCTCTTCCACGTTCGTATGAGCACATGAAGCCGATATTGATTCATGGAAAGGAGAAAATCATTTTCTCAGAGGTTACTAGTAAGCTTCTCTCTGAAGAGATGAGACTTGGCGGGAGTAAACGGTTCACATGAAAGTTTTGCAATGGTGGCTCATAATTGGAAGAAGAAGAACTCCGTGAAGAAATCTGTTGGAGATGTGGACAACCTGGCCACATCAAGAAAAATTGTCCAAGAGCTGGAGCAGATTCGGCAAATTGCTTCGTATCAGCAAGTGGAGATGCTGATAATGAAGCTAATATTGTCTCCTGTTTTGATGTTCTTTGAAAAAAGGACATGTACATCCTTATGGCATATCGCTGTCCCCAAGTTGCCATGATAAATGATGTATAATGTTAGCGGGTCCACAGTTTTGCACACGGGCTTTGGTTTGGCATTGATGCAGGGTGTGTGATTATAAAATATATGTCGATGGCTGATTAACTTCAAGGAGAGCCAAAACGTGGTAGTTGCACCATAATTTTGCAGCAGGGTTATTTTTTTTGACATGAGCCGAATTGAAATGCTTGGAATGGTTTTGTTCCGAGTTAGTGTGTTCTTTATGGTGGAGCATAGTAATTCTCTACGTTGAGAATTATGATTATCTTTGTGGTGTTGGTAGCAAGAAGCTATGAAGATCTTCATCGATGTGGAGTATTGTGGGATGACAAAGCTACAAGGTGGAGATTGTGGGTTGAGCTTATCGATAGAGCAAGGAAAAATGGCCAACTTTTGTATATAAAATAAGGCTTGAGGCCTTCAGTTTTAAGTGCATCAGTCAATAGCTTATCTAGCAACTTTTGGCTTTAGATAAATTTCTCACTTGTTTTAGAATCTAGTAAAATTCTTAGTATGCTCTGTGGTTGCAGCTGTGACTGGGGCTTCCACATCAGAAAAGATTTATTAGGTGTCTTTCTTGTAAGGGAGGGGGGGTGTGATGTTATAAAGTATGGCTAGTGGGAAAGCTTTTTGTGGGTGTGTTTTGGGGTGAGAAAGAAAAATTGTGTGATTGTAAAATTTTTCATATAGTGTATTTCTTCTCTGGTCATGTTGGTGTTTTTCTGGGAGTTTTTCACGTTCATCCTTGTGTTATTATTTCTCCTTTTGCTTTTGCTTTTTCCCATAAAAATGTGCAGATCTTTGGGGTGAATTTGGATGGTCAAATTCCCAACAATATTGACTTTATCTATAAATATGACACAAATCGGCCTATACAAATATTTTCTGTATTAGGTTTGGTTGTTCTAAAAGGATAAGTGATATATAGATAATTTGTTTGATAATGAGATGATAAGTTAAGTAATATATAAAATATATTATGTTTGGTTCTTATAAATAAATTAATGTGGGACTTTATTAATGTGTTTGGTGGCCATGATAATATATGATATAGCTTGAAGAAAAATCATAAAATACACAATATACCCTTCGTTCGCCTTTGAATATCTAATATTTTCAGTGTACCATTATCATTTAACAAGAAATTGTAATGAACATGAAGCAGTATAAAACCGAGAATGAAGATTAGCCAAAGTTAGATGCAAACAATGCAACTGAGTTCGGCTTTTGCTCCATGTTCTCTATTTTTTATAATATCTCTGCAGTATTGAGAGTGTAAGATCATTTTCAGACATTATTTTTTTATCTCTCCTTCATTAATTGTTGGAATATAATTTGTTATATGGACCAACATATGTAATTAATTGTGTATTGTTGTTATCTTAAGTTTTAGCCCAAATAAAGTGACCAGAATAAAGTTAATAAAGTTGGGATATAAGCATCTAATATGGTATTGAACTTTAATGTCCAGAGGCAAGTGTGTTTTTCTATTTGATTGATATAAGGGGTCATGGTCCCAAGGTCACACGATTGAGTCATTCTAATTCATCATGTCAACAGTTAGAGAGTGTGAGAGAAGATTAAAGGACTCTCAAGGCTAATCGTGAATCTGCAAGACCATAGTGCTAACATCTGCAAGAATATCAATTATTATGGACTTCAGGTACGCTTTCAAATAGTTGTCTATATTTCTTGATGATTTAGCATGAGATTCTAGGATTAAGATAATAGTTTTTTTATCTATAAGGTTATTCCAATATTAATCACTTATACCCGTTCTCGACTTTTTGGTGAAATCTTGTGTATGTTTATTTGTTAAATAGTTATGATTAAACTTGAGCAAAAGTGTTCATTATAACTGAGGAAGAATGTGTTTGTAAATTTGAAATATAATGTTTGCATTGTGTATTCATGGGTTTGCTCATTCACCAAGTCTGACTATGGAGAAATCTTAATTTCCAACTTGATTTGATGTATGGAGTTATTACTGGTTATTGTGCTACAGGTTGTCAGATGCATTGTTGAAAATTAACAATAATACCGAGTTTGCATTTGTTTCATTCTATCTTTGGAAATATGTTTATGCAATTACAGAATTCAGAACAATGCAAGAGAGATAAAATAAACAAAAGTGAAGCTTTTTTCACACTCTAGCCGGTAAATCAATCAGGGTAATAGTGTTTTGTAAATGATAGATATCACAACATTATAGACACGTGGGGCGCTTGGTAGGTGTGATGTGATAGATAAATAGATATATAATCTGGTGGATAATTTAGATGCTTATAAACTAAGGATAATAATTTTTGTTTGGTGTCTAAGATTAGTAATACAACAAGAGAAAATAATAATGGGTTTAATAGTTGTTATTAAATATTGTATAGCTATATAATATATATTAAAATGACTGAAATACCCTTGAATGCGTTGAGATTATTGGTTTTAAAATATTCCATATTTTTTATTTAGAATAATTCATTATCATGTAAATATTTATTTTTATACATATTAAGAAAAATATTTCAATTTAATTAAAACAAATTAAATTTATATAATTTATAAATAATTATTTATTAGAAGCTTTTATGAGCTAATTTTAATTGGCACGAAAATTATTAATAAAATTACCATTATTAACAATATCATCACATTACTAATGAAGCATGACCACAAATTTATACTATATCAAACTCCTCACCCAAACAATCAAACCAAAACATAAAAACAAAAATAAATAAAAGTAATTTTCATAACTATTTCAATTTATTTAATTAAAGTAAAATAGATTAAATTTATTTAATTATTGGTAATATATGAATTAATTAAACAGTATGTATAACATAAATTATAAATATTATAATATAATACAAAATTATTTAAGATATAAAATAAAAATAATACAAAAATGAAGTAAAGGGCATTATTGATATTTGCACACATCATCTTGCTTAAGGATTGCTAAACCCTTGTGGGTTAACGGGTTCATTTATCAAGTATCAATACCATCTTTTCATGTGTTTTAAATGATTACGATGGTTTATTAAAAAACCAACCAAACAATTGATAAAGAAGTTTAACATTCAACAATCCACCCAATCACCCCTACCAAACACACCCGTGAAATTTTTGGTGTTTTTAAGAATCCCGTGTTGCATGTTGAAGTAGTTCTGCAAACATTCAATTAATTGTGAAGTTGTTCAAGAATATTAACTTGAACATTATACATTTTGGTTAAGTATGTAAAAGCTAGGTGCATTTTATTATTACATAAATGTCGTTAGAATATTATTGTTCTGATATTCTTTTTATTTATCAAACTTGTGTGAGGTAGAAGTAGAAGTTTAATTCTTTGCCGTAATGAGGAAATAAGGTTATTGAATAAATCTCGCCTAAGCTGTAATAAATTAAGCCGTGGTGTAGTAATAAAAAGGGAATTAATATTTAGCCACGGCCAAATGGCCGTGACGAACACCTAATAAAATGATATATATTTAACATTATTCATAAAATATCAAAAGTACCATTGAAATTTTTCACTTCTTTCCTTAGAATATTTCTTTTTATTTTTTTTATAATATTTGTTATTCTATCAAATATTTATTTAAATCATATCTTCAATGTGCCCATAAACTTATGGCACATCAAACTTCTCCCCAAACAAGCAAACCAAAACAAAAAAAAAAATTAAATTAATTATTTATCTCATTTTATTTAATGAATTAATTGATTAATTAATTAATAAAATATTACAATGAAAAACGCTATGCATAAATAAATTATAAATATTATAATTGATATTACAAAATTAATTTTAAATATAAAATAAAAATAATACAAATGAATACAAATGAATGAACATGCATATTATTAGTTTGCACATATTATCGTATCTACAGTACAATAATGAATTGCTAATATCATATTTATCTTGCTTTAATACCATATTATCACTCAACCAAACAATGGATACACCACCTAAACATTCGACAAGCTCGTCTAATCACCCATACTAAACAATATAATATTCTTTTCAAATAAAAAAGATAAAAAAAAAATAATAATAATAATAAAATATAATAAAAATCCTTGTTGTATATGAAAAATAAGCATATAGACTAAAAAGATTAAAATTAAAATTAAAAGTCAATCGATTAATGCATTATTACTGCCCTGTTTTCTCCTCTTGGGGGCTATTGTGTGTTCAATTTCTTCAATCTTTTAATCACGGTGTATGATGGACGAATGAAATTGTGGCATAAATTTAAGACAGGAAAATTCAACAGTATATTATTAATATAGCAAAAAATGACAGTTCCGCAGGTTTGGTATTTGTTGTGGACATGTATACCTGTGTGGCAAAAGTATACAACAATCACCTAGTATCACTCAACAAAGAGACACATAGTGAAACATCCTTAACTCTCAACTAGTTAGTAGTCAATCCCTTGAAGATAACTCCATCGTAACGCTATGGCAGCTATCTCAAGCAAAAATCAAAATCTAGAGTATAATCCCAAGAATAATTGATCGCCAGTTTACAAAATAATTATATTTATCATCGTCATCGACTTCGTTTAGACCGTATAGCCATCTAGTAGCAACAGAGCATCACCTAATCAAGATCCAGATTCTTTTTCATGGCTTCGTAAACCAGATATGTGATGCTGGCTGATGGTATGACTTTGAGAAGATTCGGAAAAATCCCTTTATAGAAGCCCCTAAAACCTTCATGCCGATATGTTCTCAAGAATACACCTAACATGCTATTGTCGGCCGCGCGTCTTTAGTGGCACGATTGCTTGCATTCTGAAAAACAACTCTTTATCAATCAATACAAACAAGGTAACTTTCTTTTTATGCATGTACAATACTGATTTGTATCACTTAAATTTTTTGCTCATGGACAAAAAATGGCTGATGTGATTGTGTGCATTACCTTGTTCTTACCACCTGTAGTGGGTAAACGCAAGTTGCTCCAAGGGATCCTGAAATTGTCCCACAACTGAGTTGCACAAGAGGGCCGGGTTCTGCAAAATATAAAATTTTTAACTATTTCATTAATCGTGAGGCATCCGAGAAAACGAAAGGCTAACTTGGTCCAATTAAATTTGAAACGGAGAAGTAGCTAATACTAACACCAACCACCATCCTGAAGAACATATTTCCTGGACATGTCCTTCAACGTCTCATAGGCAGCTAAGTCAATTCCTGCGTAAGGAATAATTCCAAGAAGAGATGGTATCAATCCTCTATATAAGGCACGGGGTCCCTCGTGAATCCAGATATCTTTTGATAATTTCCCAATATTTGGAACAGTCCCACTTTCACAAGCATAAGTTTGTAACCGTGTTTTGACAAGATCCATTGGGTAAATAGAGGTCTGTGCCACGGCTCCAGCCAACCCACCAGAAACAAGTCGACCCACAGTTCCTACATCCCCGTTAGCATCCCCAATGACATTCTTTAACTTCTCGTAAGTGTAAAACTTGATGGCACTTTCAGGTGCAACCTTCAACACATTTAACCCATTACCCCGAAAAAAACCTACAAGGCCACCTTCCTTCCACAGCTTTTGAACTGCAGGAACAATTGAAGCACGAGTAGTCTGAACTTGTAAAATAACCTTAAGGCGATCAAGTGGTGCGTTGCGTTGCACGAGAAGCGGCTCCAGCAACGCCTCCTGAGATTAAATATTTGGTAGCATCAACATGCTTGCTGATGCCTTCAGGAATTACAGCATGTTCACCAATATCTACAAGATATACCCTCTCCCAGTACCGATAAATGTTTTCTATGGTAGCTTCATGTGGATAAAGCAGAAGAAAATCTCTCCACTCTTCGAAAGTTATAATTCCATTATTGTCTTTGTCAACATGCTCAACAAAACTGCCAAGTTCATCATCATCAAGTTCTATCCCTGCAAAAACAAGCTGCCATGACTTATAAGATGAAAACAATCCAAAATATTCAGGAAAATTAGAACTACAAAAGGATTAATGAAAGAGCTGAAAACAAGAGACCTCACAAGCATAAAGAAAATTCTCAGGACTTCAAATGCTAATCGTGCAAAGAAATCGATAATAACTAAAACCACCGATAAAAAGATAATATGAAAACAGCATGAACCAACATCCCACAAGATATAGTCCAACTTTATTATTCAAAGACAATTAGTCGGGGGACTACAACGGTTGGTTAAAAAATGTGTACAAAGATATGGAGGAGATATGAGTCACTATTCATAACTGCTGTCCGAAGTGCCTGCTTAACTTTGAAAAACTGAATAACTACTCTCTGGTAACTGAGCATCAAAACTATTAGAAATTCATAAGCAGTGATACTTTTCCATGCGCTCTAATTGGGAAGAGTAGGTAGGAAGGTCGCACACAGATTCTGGCCAAATTAAAGAGGGAAGAGTTCTCCCCCATGCACGAGGGCATGCACAAATTGAGTGGGGGAGAATGTCACGCACCAAATATCGTGACACGCAGACATGCACGAGATGCTTGCTTGCTGGTTGGTTATAATGTGGGATTGGGGACGACTCATTGAGTCGAGTACGTGTTTTAGATGTTCGTCTGCCTTGAGTTAGGCATGCCGACCCAATTGAGTTTGGGGAGCTTGTCGCTGGTCTTGGACCTGACTAGGACGGAAGGGCGAACATTCTAGACACTAGACTGGTTGGGAGTTGTTCCCGCTTCTCTGATGAGCCTATGGGAGGGCGAAACAAGTACACATCGGAGATGGAATAAGGTTTAACCTCGGAGATATGAGAATCTGGGGTCCCCGCACAGGATGTCGTCTGCGTGAAAACTCTGACCCCGTGACAAAAAGGCATACGCCTAGGCTCAAGGCTCAGCAATGCTCGGCCCTTGCACCTCACCACAAGCCAAGGCAGACCTCTACCATAAAGCTCTAGCCATGGTGTGCTTTTAGTGTGCTTTTAAGGCTCAAGCACACCTTAATTGTAAGTTAGTTATTAGTAAATCCAAAATGAATACAATATTTACAAATTCATTTACATTCATAGGCCAAACTTTATTTATTATCGTTTTGTAAAATTATACAAATAAAATTCTCCACATATACTTAGATTCTAGCATGTCATTCCTTTTAGCGCTTAATTTCAATGAAACCGTGCACCTTGCCTTGAATTTTGTGCCCAGACTCTACCATAACTATGTGCCTTAGTGGGCCTTGTACTTCTAACAACTATGAAACAAAGATACAAGAGGAAAGATAGCATGTGAATTAGAAAAAATAATATAAATTGGATAAGAGATCGCTCCATGACAGCAAAAATAATTTTATCCAAGTTTTATCAAGGGATTTGGTTAGTTAAACTATCACAAACAAATGGCACAAATATCAATACCAAAGGTCGGATAAATCTAGAAAACTTTAAACCATGTAAATTTGTTGCTTAACTATTAACAGTGATAAGTGATTAATCAGAACCAAGAGCAGGAAAATAGAAGATGCATAGCATCTTTAAAAACTAAATCATATTCAAGAGCTTGTACAATCATGCAATATGCCTCACCATTAAATCACCATTCAAAAGGTTCTTTACAAAAGAATCCTTATTTAGACCCGGTTTACACAGTAATCAGATTATGATATGATGTTGTTGATAACTGAGAAAATAGTAAAGACCAAACTCATTTCGTGCATGTTGCACATTCATCAATCCATTGACTAATCATTATGCTGCCTTGCACAGATTTTTCCAAGATATGATGAACTTCAAAATTGCAAAAAAAGATTAGGATTTCTGTACATCCAGCCTTTACCATGGATTAAAAGTTCTTATTTACAAAAGTACATATTCCATTCATAATTCTTTCTTACCAACAGGAATGTAATCAGTTTATGTTTGATATTGTTCTCCTTCAACAATATAGGAACCATGGATGCAGTGGCATAAAATTTGTTTCCATCTTGGAGTACCATGGCATTTAAGAATTTCCTACGCTCTCGATAATATCTCATCCTTTTCACAATGTTTGTGAGTGTGTCCAAGTATATTCACATGCAATTTCAAATTTACAGAGAAACAAGAAAAAGCCAATGGTGGAAAAACAAGTTTTAGGGAAAGGATTTGCAAATTTGACATGTTGTGGAGAGGGAATTCAGAAGGGGTAAGAATACTGCCAAGGTAAACAATCACAATATTAAAATATTATCATAAAAATCATTGAGGTCAAATTCATTGTAAGAATTAAGAATAACGCTGACTGCACTCCACGTAGGAAATTAGAATGCACAAAGAAGGAAAGATTGACCCCTACATAAACTGAAAAGAAGTCTTTCACAATTCAATTTTTACTAATTAGTAGCCTAACAAAAGAAATGGACGAAGAGATCTCAATCGCAGTTTCCATTCCTCAAACTAAAAACGTCTTTCTGGTTCATATAGATGACAAAAACAGAGAGGTTTTATATTCCGAGACATTATGCCAGAAGAAAGCAAGAAATAATGGAAGGACCAAACCCACGAATGACATGTGCTCCCATCAAACACTGGGGAAAGGAAAAGATATTGAAATGCCTTGTGGAATTTGAGAAAAAAAAAGTGAAAAAAGAAAGACAAAATATATGAGCAACTGCAGACCATTAATACTATCATATATTTCATGATAAAGGCTTGTTTCATTATGAACGCTACAATTCCACCGCAAAAGAAGTATATCTACAATTTTATAGTGCCGAGTTCCAAAACCAGGACAAGGAGGTTTACGGTTAGCACAATACAAAATAGATAATGAAAAATAATTATGCCAAAGCTGCATCAACGCAGTTCACCAGAATTTCTAAATTAGTGGACAAGACAACAAGCTAGCATATCACAATCCAAGATCATCTTGATTTGGCATTATCTATGTTTTCTAAAACACAGTGAAGGCCAACATAATTGACTCAAGCACAAATCTTCATGAATTACAGATGAATTCTGCGTAGTTGAAGAAGCATTCTACAAGCCAAAGGAATTTCATCATCACTGTCAACAAAACAAATAAATCTGCTTCTATGACTGACATGTCTATGCAAAAAACACATTAAGGAACGAAGCATGCATTCAACAAATAAAATAGATGGAGATGAATACACATAAAACAAAATTTTTACAAAGGCAATTGGCGAAAAGTAGCAGAACATAATTCTCAGAACAGAAAAAAACTATTCAGATCACTTCAAGTCAAAGACCTTCCAACAAATACTTCAAGAATCTCACACTTTAACATGCCATTGTGAGTTAATTTGTCTCTTTACTGTTCTATATCTAAATTACAAACCAGGAAATATAAATCCTCGAATAGAATCAAAATCATATTTTTTTAAAGAAAAAGGTGCAATACATTTCTTACAAAATAGCACAGTAGAGAATATATTTACCAGCCTTGACTAGAGCATCCCACAACTCCTCAGGTAGAATACATCCATTGTGCTCCACATCAATCGCCTGAAAAATCCTGTACAATTCCAGCTCTTTATCATCCATATACTTTCTAAACTCCTGATAATCAACCCTCCCATCTTGATTCGCATCGCACACCTCGATCAGCTCCTTCGCGAACTTGTAATCCGCAGGGATTTGCATTGCCGAAAGCCCCTTCTCAATTTGGGTGTAATCCAAATACCCCACGTTATCGAGTCGGAAGAAACCGAACAAAGTCCGGATTCTCGAGTCTCGTTCTTCCTTGGTCTCCCTTAAGGCGGATAGCACATGCTCCATCGATACGGGTCCGGGTTTATCGACCGGGTTGCAGGGTCCGCGGCTTTTTTTCGGGTCCTTCTGTCCAGTATCCATTGTTGCTGCTGTGTGATTCCTGGGAATTCGCATTCCCCGCCACTACTCCAGACATAAATGATCTCTACAAATAGAACTGATAAAGAGGTAACAAAATAAGGAATTTTTCTCACTGCATGTTTCGAAAAAATATAGTGATTTTCAGATCTGTAGAGCGAGCTGGGTGTTGTGTATGTTAAAGTGAAGATTGGCTCTGATAATGGACAAGGAATTAAGGAAAGGAGAATATTTGGAAAGGATCTTCTTGCAGTGAGACCCGAAGAAGCGAGAAGTGACCCGGATTGTTATTTGGAGCTCCGTGTTTTTATTAGTTTTTTTTCCCTTGATGAATACTATTACAACGTACTTGATTAAAAAAAAATTTATCATTTTTACATAAAAACACTTAGTTAATTTAAAATAAATAAAATTGCATTTTATTTATTTTTTTTTATAAAATATAGAGTAAAATTAGATTTTTTACCAATTTTGCTCCACCAATATCGCCGGCCTTTCTCAAATATTGTATGGCTGTCTTTGGCTCTTCAGCTACCTGAAATAAAATAAAATAAAATATCTCCTTTTTTTTATTCACTTTATCTCACAACATTAATACTATTATTTTTATTTCCTCTCATTATTTTGCCCTTCCTACTTTTCTTTCCTTCTAAAGTATGATATAATTTTTAATCATATATGTAGCGTAAATAAGATACATATGTGTTTGTGATCAGTGTCATTTATTGTTAAAGTTGCCGGAATATATGTATTTTTCATTTCGATCGATATGAAGTGTAATTATTATAGGTATTAGACCCAAAAAGACAATTACTATATTTGGATGTGCATATTTTAAAAAAATTATTAATATACTTATTATTTGATTATAAATAGACGTCAGAAATACTGTTGCAGAATATGGATTATACTAGGGTAACTTTTATATAAGGGTTGCAGAGAAGGGGCCCCCATTTACAAATAAGAGGGGTGCCCATACAATATGCATAATCACAAAATCCGAAAGAGGGATCAGGAAATGGAGCTGCTACGTCAGCTCTCGTAAGTTAAAAAAATGAATTTAAAAAAAAAAAAGATACATGAAATATCACCTCAGTTCTTTATTCCATAATAATGAATAATACAAACGGTAGGAAGACAGGTAAATAGATCTCTCACTCGATTGAATAATTTTTATCCTACTAACGTTTTTATGTGGAGAATAATCATTTTTGGATGAGAATAAATCCATTAAATTGTCAATCTATCCCTAAGAGCAAAATATCAACCAATCCATTTTCCCCTCGTTCCAAGTGTGTATATATACATATATAATACTTGTCCTAAGAACATAACATCAACCAAACTCTCACCTAGGGGTGCTTATCGGACCGGGTCGATCCGGACCCGGTCCGAAACCGGATCGGTTAGTCCGGTCCGAAATCGGAACCGAACTAACCGGTCCCGAACTAGTCTGGAACTGGTTTGATACCAGACTGGATCGGTTCTACCATTCCGGATCCGGTATCTTACCGGTTCCGGACCAAACGGATCCGGTTCCGGATTGAACCGGAACCGGATCCATTTTTTAAAAAAAAAAAAAAAATCGATAAATCCTTTCCTTTTTTAAAAAAAAGAAAAAAGAAAAATCTGGTTCCGGGTTGGAACCGGTCCAACCTGGAACCGGTGGAATCGGAACCGGATCCGATCCGGTTCCTTACCGGATCGCACCGGTTCCGCCCATAACGGGACCGGAACCGGTCGGGGTTCCGGTCCGGACCGGTCCGTTTCGAACCGGTAACCACCCCTACTCTCACCCATGAATAATATATATATATATATATATATATATATATATATATATATATCTTCTGATTCAATTATTAGACGTCATAAATTTATTTGTTCAAAAATTAAATTGGACCCATCAATTTAATATGCATTTGTGTCCATTGGTCTTTTCACAAATGAGGAGGTGGTTGCACGTTAACAACACGTGTTTCTTGGTTTTAATAATTTATGCATTCCCTATAGACTTCACACTGGTAGGTGTGACAAGTGAAACAAACCTTTTCTATATTATTATTATAATAAATAATATTCGAAATCATTTAAATATGGATTACTCTTTTGTAATGCAAAGTCTTGATTTGAGGATTTGGAAAATAGATCTTCCAAGTACATATTGCTTTATTCGACCCATATTTTTTTAATGCATGTGGTACAAGTCAACGATGACCAAAGACAATAAAATGTTAAATGTGCAGGAAAATAATCCGCCTAAAAATAGTTTCGGAATAATTTTAGTCAAAAATAGGGTTTATTGTGATAGACAATCTCCTAACACCAATAAAAATGGCACCTTTATTTTGTTGCATGTGTGATTTTTTACTAATAGAACCGACAAAAATATCGGTTAGTCATCGATAACCAAATTATCTGATTTTTTAAGAACTATATAGATTCAGAACTGTACAGGGAGTACATTTTTATAGATTTTCAATAATCTTAAATGGTGATATTATGATCTTATCATGATCTTTATGAATTGTTATGATATGGGTATTGTAATGTTGGTATGTTCATCCTGTGTGGGGTCTGTTTCTATTGAAACATGTACTACAACTGCAAAGTTATTTTGGGCGTAGCAAGCTCGAGCTTGGTTGGATAATATTGCCTCCGAAAGTGTAGTATGAGATTGGGTAAATGATATACGTTATTTATGCAATTAGTTGGGTATTCATTATTCGTGGCTCTCCTGTGAGCACGTGGATGCGTGTATATGGACTGTATAATAGTGTTGAAGTCCTCTTTCTATATAGTTGATTGATGTGCATGTTATTTTGAGGAGCATGTGCTATACGATTGTAGTCATGACGGGAATTCATAGCTTGCTAGTATTGTGACTTCCCTTGCTAGGTACTTTTATCTTTAGATTATGGTGTCTATATATTGAGGGTGTTTATAGTTGTGTATTTTTCTGGGATAGTCCGATTTATGGGGAGACTCTGCCCAAATTTTAGTCATGGGAATATGTGAAGCGTGTAATGATTCTTTAAAGAAGATTTTTTTTTTTACATACACAAATGACGTCATAATTGCATTATTGACGTGTTGGGTCGTTGTTGGGGTCTTACATTAATGGTGTTTATAGCAGTGGTGGTTTGCTCTTTGGGGCTGTTGAGGACCTAGGAACATGTTGATGGAAACATGTAGCACATACTTATGCATAATGATAGTTAATGTTGTGTGACACAATATTTTGCTTATATACGTTTATGATATGGGATTGTAAATGGAATGTGTTATTGCTAACCATGATTGTTGCAGGAATCGTATGGGATAACATTAATGATAATGTCTTTTAAGATGCGTGATGGATGGCATGCCACGCTGACGGTATAACTAATGTCGATGGGGAATCAGAAAATGGAAAAGGGAAACAGATACATATCCAGGGACAGAATAAATGGACTATGTAATGTAAGGATTGGGTATGTGTATGTCATAAATGTGATGACAGGTATGTGACGACATACTAATGCTAATTCAAGTTATCTCTGTGTATTGTATTATGTATTGGTAATGCAGATATGCCCTCACGAGTGTTGGACGATATCGATAGTAACGAGTTTTCAGTGTGGAAAATATTATTTGAGATTTTCTTTTAACGGGTATGGTGTGTGAAAATTTTCACTAATGATGATATTGATGGTTCTAGTGGATGGGTGAATTGATGTGGAGTTATTGTTTTGGGGTCGCCACTGATGAGCGAGCGATGTGGTCGCCGCTGATAAGCGACCGATGTGATATTGGGTCGCCACTGACGAGTGTTGCGATGTGATTGGGTCCCACTGATGAGTGAGCGATGTGGTCGCCGCTGATGAGCCAGCGATGTGGTCGCCGCTGATGAGCGAACGATGTGATATTGGGTCGCCACTGATGAGTGTGCGACGTGATTGGGCCGCCACTGATGAGTGAGCGATTGTGGTGCCGTTGATAAGCGAGCGATGTGATATTGGGTCGCCATTGACAAGCGTGCGATGTGGTGGGTCGCCACTGACGAGTGAGCGATGTGGTCGCCGCTGACGAGCGAACGATGTGATATTGGGTCGCACTGATGAGTCTGCGATGTGACGTGGGTCGCCGCTGACGAGCGAACGATGTGTGTTATTGGGTCGATGCTAGAGAGGATATGCGACGTGTATATTGTATATTGTATTGAGTCGATGCTAGAGAGAGCATGCGACGTGTATATTGTATTGGGTCGATGCTAAAGAGAGCATGCGACATGTATATTGTTATTGGGTCGATGCTATGGAGAGCATGCATCGTGATTATTGTCAGGACCAACACTACTGAGAGTGTGCAATGTATTTATGTGCCTCCACTATAGAGGGAGGGTGATGATGAATATATGTTGATTTAAATTGTCCTTGTTGATTCAACATATTGTGATGATCAAATGTACATGTGAAAGCAATCATGAAGAGAGTGGATGAAGAGACATTATTATTTTCTTTCATTTTTATTGCAGTGGTAATGCAAAACGGGGTGTGATTTATACCGATTTATTGATGACATTTACTGGCGAGATGATGGTATGATTATATTGTGATATTTGAGATTGATAATATTACAGCTATCACATAAGCGATGGAAACATTGTGAATGCCACTGATATGTCGAGGCGATGAATATTTTGGACTGTCATGTTATTGATGATGAGTATATCAATTGTGTATTGATATGAAATTATATTTTGTGGAATATTTATGTTCAGAATATGGATAGTTTAAAGGATCAAGTGTGGATGCACTGCGTACAGTAAGTGTTATACATCTTATTGTTTTAAGAATGTAATTTTATTCAATGTGATTATGGATATTATATGGATGCCCGTAGTGACGATGAGAGATGAGATTATGCATGCAGTGGTTGGCAATGAGTATTGATATATTGCTATTGTTGTTAGCAATAAATATTGTTGTACCGATATGTGTGTTAGCGAGAAATAATAATGATATGTTGATTGCAGATAGCAGTGAACGTTGTGTTATACAAACCATATTATTATTTCTTGGACACATGAGTGTGTAGACTCAAGAGAATATTGAAATGTTCACGGGAATGAGGCATTGAGGTAAATCATATTTCCTTTGTTTTAACATGTTTGATTTATGTGGATTGTGAACTATCGTGATTGATTGGTATGGTTATGAGAACCAATTTAAAGTTTAAAGATGAGAAGAAGAAATGAGGAAGAAAGACACTGTGAATGACGTATAGTATTGATATGCTCATTGATTAATTGTGAAGA
>CAJQUN010002932.1:0-20594 GCA_907163345.1 Haberlea rhodopensis | reverse complement strand
TTTTAAGCCATGAAAGTAGAATAGACGAAGAAATCACAGTGAATGGAGGGAGCAGAGGAGGAATTAGAAAGAAGAAGAATTCTTGAACAGTCTAATTCTGAATTAATAAAAAGGCATTGAGCAGAAACAGCAAAATGCTTGCATGAATATACGCCTAAGGGCTTCAGACATGCCTCTGTCTTTGCAAAATCACGCCTTTAAAACTGCAAGAAATCATCTTGATTTCATGCCTTCAGGCAAGCCTGATAGCAAACGCCTCGCCCTTGCGCTCAAGAAGGTGTGATTTTTTTAGCGCTCTATTTGCTTGCTGATGGGTTAAATAAGCTGAAGAAGTAATGTTTAAATTGATGGGGTAATTTTTTTAAACAGTGTAGGATGCGTTTCTTGAATTTATGGGTTTGGTATTTGTTTGTTTTTTCCGTTGGTTTTCTTGAATCCATAGTCCGTATAATTAAGGAACCAATTTTCTGAACATCTCGCATTAAAAATTAATGCAAATATAGTGTAATTGATATATAGATGAACTTGGGTTAAGTTTTTGATTCAAGATTAGGTTTCGAACAAGTATAATTTGTCCATACATTGTAGCGCCTTTTCACCTTATTTCAACCTCCGTCCTTGGTTTGACACTTGAAGTTTATGTTACTCAGACTGAATACAGAATGGATTCATTCAAAAGGAGTGACATGAAAACAATCTTCAATTTCTATCCTCCAAGACTAGGGTGCTGTCAACTCAGAAAAAAAATTCAATCTTTGAGTACTCGAGTTCAAGTCGAGTAAATTTTAACTAGCGCTTGATCTTGACTTGAATTTCTTGAACATCAATGTAAATTAATAAAATGCTCTTTAATTGTAATAAAATTAGTTTTTAAAATATGTAGTAAGTAAGGAAAAAAATAAGAGTAAACTAGCAATTTAAGTAATATTGAAAAAAAGTAAAGAATCTTGCTAGGCTCAAGTAGGTGACCGAGCTACTCGATTGGTCAAAGATGAGCTCGAGTTGAGCTTTGACCGAGAAACTTGGCTTGCTGGCACCATGTCTAAGGCTTTACTTCCTATGACAAACTGCTTATATATCAAGCTTGTGTTTATTTGGTTTGTAGGATTTGACTCCACATATGGTCCTGCTTGGCATTGCATCGTCGGAACCAGCTTTGGCTCATATGTCACACATTCCTTGGGAGGGTTTTGTATTTCTCAATGGATAAAGTTTATGTTCTTCTCTTTAAGACTGCTGTCGAGCCTTTGGATCGATGAACAATGCTGAATTGTTCATTCTCAACTCATTTGTTTTATGATTCCTGAAACTTGAGAATCACAAGGATTGATACGTAATGCATTTTCCATGGAAAGAAATGAATGTGCACTATGATTTATTGTTTCATATTAATGTTGTATTATGATGTTGTTTGGTGAACATACTGTCAGTTTTTGCTAATGAAGTTTCTTCTATGTGCATATTAGCATCATTCTGAATTTCTGGTGTAATTGTTCTTTTCGGGAGAATTAATGAAGCATTAACTTGTGCAATAATATTTATTTCCCGGTTTGCTTGAACCAAGATGAAGGGTTTTTTTGTAAATTCGACAAAGAAAATGAAGGGTCTGTACTCTATATAAAAGTCTAAACGATAAGCCACTGATTTTCTTGTTAACAAATGGATAATACAAGTTTCATATGCCGCCATACTCCAAGCCACAATCAATTCCATTTGAAGCTTCCACAATAATTTCCTACTTTCAACTTCCCCTTTTCATCTTCATTTGTTCCCAACCCCCCTTAGTTCCTCGTTCAAATCAATCTTTAAATTCAACCCCCGACAAGTTCCCATTCACAGCTCCATGAACAAGCAACAAAATACAAATCGAAGAAAACAAGAACAGAACGATTATTTAGATCAAACCATCCCCTCATGAAGCAATCTTCTTTGTTCTAACTTATCTTCCTCTGTTTGAACTTTTGGCCATGTCTCAAGTCTGCAAATCACTTAGAGATGCCATAAACAACGACATATTGCCATGGATGAATATCATTGTGGACCGGCCTCTGAATTCTCGTTTTCGGATGACATTCTTATGAAAACAGCATCGAAAGCAAAAGGCCGGTTGCAAGTTCTGGCTCTAATGAACTGCGTGGATTGAAGATTACAGATGATGACTGTTGAGGACCGTGGCGCAAAATCCTTGTATCAGAAAGGTATAGTGTTTGGTCCAATGTTATTTTTATATGCTTTCATATTGATTTCACAAGGGCTCTTTTTAACTCGTCACTTAGTTTTAATTTCATGTTAGCACAGTATTGAACAGCATGAAAGATGAAGGGATTTTACTGCAAAGCTTTAATTTATGGAATGTAGTTTAAATTTGTGTTAGGTAGGATAAGAAAATTGACCGCTATTGTTGGTTTTACCTGTGTGCTGCTAATTTTGCACGAAGAGATCTGTAAAGAGGCGATCATCTCTTAAATTCATGTTTTTCTTTTGAGGTTTTCTAAGTAATTCTTCTGTGCTATTATTATATTTAGATTCGGGGAAGGGAGTTTTAAAGGTATTGGAGGAGTGACCTTTCCTTTCTTTTGCTTTTGGATTTGTGATGTCGCGTGATCAATATATCTTTGGCCTGTTTTATGTGATATGGTACTTATACATAGTTTTTTTAACATCAATTAAAGTCTTCTTTTGCAGCTATATGTACCATCCTGCACAAGCATATCACCAGAAGGAATCATCACGGCAGTAAAATTCCTCACACGAACAAACCACAATCTAAACTGCCTCAGCATCAATGGCATCTATGGCATCAAGAAACAAGACCTCACAACTCTTCAAGAACTAGTTAACCCAAACCGTAAATCGGAACCGAACCAGTACAAGATCTTTTATCACAGGAAACTCCCCTTCCTTTTGCATGACGACACTTGTCGTTCAATCGATGTGGAAATATGCCCAAAATGTGATGAAGTAAGAATGGTATTCGACTGCCCTCGACTCACCTGTGGGAAGAAATGTAGGGGATGTGATATTTGCATTCCAAGATGCAAAGAATGTGGAATCTGCTTCGATGGCCTAGAAGAACTCGAAGATGCAGCGTGTACGGATTCTTTGTGCTTGGTTTGCTGGCTTAAGCTTCCAAAGTGCAGCTTTTGTAATAAACCATATTGTAACGACACATGCAAGTTTGCAGATTAGGCTTGCAGGTTCTGAAGGATTTGTGTGTGATTCTTGCCATTCGAATTTATCTTGTAAAATGTAGATACCCGTTTAGTTTTTTTTTTTGTCCTTCTGAGTAGTTTTATGATAATGGCATAACATAAGTAGGGTCTGTCTGTTTACAAATCGCTTGATTTAAACTAGAATTGGCCAAGTATAGAATATGTGGGTCAAATTGCTGCTTGTAAGTAGCTCTTGAGTTCAAAATATTGCCATGCTAGAGCATGTGTATTATCATCGGCTATTGTTGTTCATTATAAACCACATTTTACATAGGCCAACAAGAACTACAATTGTTCAAATGTCACTGTATTCCCCTCTCATTGTTTTCATTACCAAGGAAAAGATCCTGTATACAATACATCATTTAATCTTAAATTTAAAATATATATCATCTTTAACTTAGCAAAATAAGCTATTTGGATCCCAACCTCATGCAAATGCCATCCCTAGATTTGGACAAAGCTCAAAGAGAGAGAACCTACGTTACACTTGAACTATAAGAGATAAATTACATCAATAAACTCAAATGATAAACTTGAATTGTTCTTACAAATTAATGAATCAGTTCATTCTCACTTGTCATCCAACCATAACTCGTGGAGGAACGAAAAATGGGTGCGCTGGAATTGTCAAAACGAAGACAACCAAGTGTCTCTGTGCATTAATTGAGTGGAAACTTCCATGACAGACAGAATTCTAACTACCACTACAACAATACCGCGCACGGAGTACAAAACCAACGAACATAAACATAAATATTTCTTGATGGAAGTGTCGTGAATGGCAGCCTGATATCGTGGAATTAGATGAAGAAGCAAGAATGGTGACATTTACAAAGGTTCCATTTCTTCTGCCACTGCAGGAAAACTTGTTGAGAAACATTAAATAGCATCAGCATTACATTTTAAAGGTAGAAACTAACAAGGCATTTTTTTGGGGAGAACAAATAATTTCATACCTTCCAGGAAATGCAAGAGCCATGGCCTGCACCAGAAAATTTATACAAAACTCAGTGTTACATAACTAATTTGCGGGAGATAATGTTTTTATCGACATAATCTGTTGAAGTTTAACATGAGAGTTTTGGTCGCATACTGGGGTCAGTGGTAGCGATGATGGCTACTCCATTGAAGTTACATGGTCATCATCCATAGCCATTCCGTTATAATATGCATCGAAAGCATACGATGCATGCCCACGAGTGTATCTGGTTCATAGCATGGTTTCACTTGCAAATGAAGAGAGCAATCAACTTTTCCACGTTCACAAGCCCAATATAATGCTGCCTGTATCATCTTCGGATCAGCACCTTCCTTTGCAACACTATGTCTGATTCGTAGTATCATTTGCCAAAACGGTTCCCGAACCAGTCAAGTGGAGAACATATAAGGGAAATTCATCTCCATTAAAGAGCCCCCAGTTCTTCTCTGAAATCTGCCTGCTCGCAAGATCTTCATTGTAAAGGTCATAAAATGTACTAGCTAACCTTCGTTGACACAGTCGTTGTTCTAGACCGCGAAATGTCGTTCTGTTCCGCGATGGCCGCGAAATCGCTATTATAATTACACATCCATTTTAGCCGATTTTAGCCAGAAATTTTACCGCGGCAATAATTAGTAATCATTATACACATATTAGACTTGTCCAAAGAAATATAAATATTTTTATTATTTAGATGTAACGTATTATACTATTATTAATTAAATCAAGAAATTAAGGCACCAGGTCATATAACAAATTTAATTTCATCTAATTATTAAAGGATATGATATTTTTTTAGAAAAATTAAAGAATATACAATAATGAAAATTTATATAAATAAAAGACTAGTACGTTAACATAATATAAGAATGAGTATTTTGGGATAAAAGAAATACACCAAAACAGATGATCTTTGGTCGAGTTTACAATGGGGGGGGGACGCCGAATCAGGCATAAGGGGCTCGATTTGTTGGAGGAGTTCATCGCATAGGCCTGTGAAAACGATGGTGTCTGTTTCAATGGGTTTGCACTTGATAAGGGCCGCAGGAACCAAATCTTCATCTTCAAGTGTCACGGATTTCTCTCGAGGTGCCGAAAAATGTGGTATGACCCGACGTTTTACTAAAACGTGGGTGTAGCAGCTCGAATTCTAAGCTTGGTTCTTTCAATGCAGAGCTCACAAACTAAAGTATGAACCAAAATGAACGTAGTTAGAATAAGATAAAAAAGTATTACATGCAGACAGCAAAATGGCGTTCGTGTTTATGAACATAAATAAATTTGCGAAAGACAATCTCGAAGAACTTCTGTCAGCTTAAAACTACCATTTTCACAGTATGAGGCCAAGATCAAACAACACGCTCCTATTTCTTTCATCTTTAGAATTAACAGGTAATAGGCTTGTAAGTTAATCATATCGAACTAAACTATATCCGGAAAGTTAAATCTCATAAAGAAATTCGTGCATTCTCAGACCATACCAAGTTTGCCGAGATTTGTCATGATTTAGCTTTTACTCTTTCTTTATTTCTACGAGAAAGTTTTGACAAGTAAAATAAAAGATGGAAACTGTTAATAATATGGAGTGACATCAAAAATAAGCAGTGAATGGAAACAAAGTTAGGGAATAAGTGATTTGGAAATACAAGTATTACATGAGGAACACTGAAAGGATAGTGAGTAGTGAGTAGTAGCAGCAGCTGGAATGAAGAAATCTTTAGTACACAATCACAATGATCATCAGTGAATTCAAGTGTCTGTCAAAATAATGTTTAAGATTCATGTACATAGCACAACATTATCAAAGGACTAACCTCGTATATAGCTCCAGTAAGTTCTGATGGAGAAAAAAAGGCTTGAAGTACCACTCCATCAGGAAACTGTATTCTAATGACAGTTCTCTTATACCGTTTTTTGAGGCTTTTGCCTGCTTTTCCCTGTATGATTTAGGGATCAAAAGCTTCGAGTCTTCCAATTTCTTCTTCCGCATCTCTGCTTCCCTTTTCAATTCTAAGGCCGAAAGGTTGTAAAACGAATCAGGGAGCTCAATTTTTGCGGCTACACTCTCAGGGACAGAAAAGAACACTCGAACCTAATTACACAGAACATAGAGAACTGGTAAACTGGTGGTATGAGATATTACATGAGGACAAGGGAAGAAAAATTACTGATGGATAGTCATGAAACCAGTTATAGAAGAATAGAAAGTTGGAGCTGCTTCTTTCAATTTATACTTAAGGTCATTCGGTATCAGCTTAATGCGTTCTAAAGGTTATCAATTGATATTTTCGGTATATGTATAAACTATCACATAATTCGTTCAAGCTTCCGAGGGAACATATGATCATCCTAAATGCTAAACAAAGATGATGATGAATATTACAATTGAAACAACATCTTTTTTATTTCTAAATTGAATTATTATCATCCACACGCTCAATAAAACACAGAAGGAATTTCAACTTCTGATAAACTCCATAATTAGAATTTCTTCGCTATTACACTCCTCATCTGTCTTTACTACTAGCATCATCAGTAATCCTAGAGTTGCACAGCTAAAATCCTTATCTACCGACCAAAATGAAAAGTAGTTTATGTGGTTGAATAAAGAAAAAGACTCACTAAATTTCTCATGATATACACTGAACCAAAAGCAAAGGCAGCTGACACAATATTGAACTAAATAAGTTAAGAAAATGCTCTTAAAGTGTGAAACATGATACACGAAGAATCGGAGTGTTACACCTGTCTATCGACCTTTCTGTGGCTGAATGGCTTTCTCAGTCTTAGCAGGAGCAGCGGAGGGTAACTCTTCATCCTTCTTTGGGTCCAATAAAGATATAGCATTCTTAATTAAACCAAGCTGATCCTCGCTGGGAACTTCCATCGTAAGCCACATCTCCCCACCTTCCTCTTTCAACTCAAATCCAATGCATTCCAACAATTCAATCCCTCCAGGAACATCCCCTATTGCCTCCTTTATCTTAGGATTCCCCAACCTTATCTTCCTAAACTTTGCATTTTCTGGATCTATCACTACATTTTTTAAAAGTCTCATCACCACCTCCATCGAACTATCCTTTGCCTTCCCAGAAACATATGCACTCACACAATCCTGTAACCGGATTTCACCGCCCTTCAGTTCCTCACGGGTTTCACCGCCCTTCAGTTCCTCACCGCCATTCTCATTACTGAAATCTGCACTACTCAAACAAGATTCAACATGAGCAGAAACCTCCTCTTCTGAGCTATACACTTTACTACAAACAGGACATTCAAACACATTCAAAGAATACCCATGTGGGTTCCTTTCCCAGAAGTGACCAATGAATTAAATGGATCAAACGCACAACCATCCTTCTCGTTCTCATTCTTATTCGCCAATATTTCAGGCTTTTTAGTCTCTAGTTTCTGCTCAGAACTATTGCTTATCTCTCGAGGTAAAGGGTCAGTCATATTATTCTTCTTTTGAGGAAAAGCCTTGGAATTAGACAAAGATGAAGATACAGATTGATCGGGAGTTGAAGCAGAGCCCAAAACTCTACCTTGGCCTTTAAATCTACCAGAATTTGAAGCCGAAAAAGGATTGTTGACTTTCTTCATCAAGCCCTTCATCTTATCTTTCACATCATCCATTCTCTTCCGATTTCAAGATGTGGAAACCACAAATAAACAAAAGCCAAAATCCAAAATCTTGAAAACACAGCGAACTAAACCTAAAAAAACGTTTGTAAAGAATAGTTTATAGCTATTAAGAAGACTCAGCGGAAATTAGATGCAAACAATGAATGAAGTTATTGGATTTCAATAGAGGAAAATAAATTGAAGCAGGGTATTTGCAACAAGTAATCCGATGAATCTCACAGATCAAATTTGAAAAGAGATGCTGGAACGGAAAAATCTATGAGGGAGGTCCATGGAAGTTTACAGGAAAGGATGGCCATGGAATTAGCTGTTAACGCGTTTAGTAAATGCGATTTTCCACTCCAATTGTTGCATAATATTGAACTTCAGCAATCTCTTCGAAAAAATGATCAAAATTAATGCTTAGCTAAACAAGTTTAAAATTTTAATATGATTTTATATATAATTTAAGTTATTTATTATGATTCATTTTTTTGATATAGTTTCCATTGAACTGAATTTTTAAATACAATCTTATATTATTCAATCTTATATTATTTTGAGATAGAGAGATAATAAGAAAAGTAAGATCTCTCGAAATTGAGATGTCTCGAAATTAAAATGTCTCGTTAAAACAAGCTTGGCTCCATTGAATTGATTTTGTGTTATGAATATTGTTAGTTTTTTCACATATGTAGTCAGGTGGTATTCAAACTTGAATTTTAAAACTCCATAAAAGTCTATAGGTATCCAAAATCTCATAGACTTTTAATGACTTCTGTTGAAATCTTTAGGTACAAATTTTGATGCCCCATGTACATCCCAAAAAGTTAAAAATTCTCCACCACTCCTAGTAAAGATTTGGAATGACTTTTAATTCCTAATTATCATCATTTCTCTTTACTCTTTGCTATTTTCATTTCCGACACGACCATCTCCCCATTGGCTTTTCCTCCCCTGTTTTCTACATGTACCATTTCTTTAATTCCTAATGTGCGGCTCTTTCTTCAATTATTGTTTTTTTCACATCTATTTTTTATCAAATATAATACTAATATTTACACAAGTATTTTGATAAAATAGCAAGTTAATGTGCTCATTTTATATTAGATGATAGATTTTTAAAACTATTGTATGGGTCTATATCTATAGACAATTATAATAAATAGTTTTCTAAAACAAAAGATATTTATAATGATATAAATTATCATGTTTAATTTAAAAAGTATGTTTTAAGAATTTTTATAGTAGTCAACTATCATCAAAAAATATTTTAAGTTTATAAAATGTTATTTAATAGAAAAGTTTTGTTTTATTACACAAAATTATAGATTACAATTATATAGCAACATTAACTGAATCTTCAAAGTCGTCATCTTGAAGATGCAAAAAAGTTGTTCAATATTTGCCATGCAAAAAATTGAATAGGTTTTTCACATTTTTGGCTGTTAAATAAGTAAAATGTGTTTACATTAATAGTAAAAAAAAATATATATATGTTGAAGAAGTTATTTATGTTCAATTGTTAGTTCAAAGAAATCAATTATAAGTTATAAAATCTATAGAGTCTATAAAATTCTTTTGATAATTTCGTGTAATTCTATCAAAATTATTAGAAATCTATCAATTTCATAAAAGTCCATCATTTAAAAAAGTCATTAAAAGTCTATAAAGTCCATAAAAATCTATTGAAAATGTCTACGAGACTCTATACAAATCTTTTTATAACTCCATGGAATTCTATAAAAGTCAATATAAATCTATCAACTCCATAAAAGTCAATCATTTAAAAAAGTCATTAAAAATCAATAAAGTGATTTCTTGTTGCTTCCTGAATATGAGGTATACGTGATCAGGTTTAACTTCAGGAAGCAGAAAACAAGCAACGAAACCTGAAAAATGCTAAAACGGGAGACAGAAATATATAAATTTTAAATTTTCTGTATAATTTATATTATTTTTGGAATTTTCTCTTGATGAAGCATAATCTTGTGGACTTGCAGCTGTCAAATAAGGTTCACTTCTGATATTGCTGATTTTTAAGTTCATCTCAATTATTAAATATAAGTGGTATTCAACGTGATTAGGGCCTAAAGCAAGAAAAATATCAAGGCAGAATCAAAGTTCAAAGAAAAAAGATTTATGGAGAAGAGGCTAACCATGAAGAAGTGCATACAAGCTTCCATTAGACATTGGCTCGTAGATAAGAAGCTTCTCTTCTCTACCTTAAAAATACCTTTTGAAGGCAACAAATTCTCATGAATCAATGATCCCACTTATTCTACTTTTGACCTAAATTCTTTCTCTGAAACACTTCCAGTTTCAACCTCTTAACAATCACCTGAAATCCAGCGTCTAAAAATACGCTTTATACGTTGATCCGACGCTCCCCTTTCCAAAAATCTCAGAGGAAGACCGGAACAGCTCTTGTAAAGTGAAAGTTTTTCCATCGTCCCCAAAAAACACGAATCCATCGTTCCCATCATTCTTGATCAACCATTTTCGATCTCTCATTTGAAGGGTTTTGGCTAGAAAATTTACGGTTCGATCTGTTTTCTTCTTCTGTTATTGCTATAGATTTCGAAATACGGCGTTCATGGTCAGATGGCTTCACCGGGGAAGGTGATTTCCGTGGGATTGTTTTTCTACATTTATATTTTCTCCATAAAATGAGTGAAAACATGAGAATCAAAAGAAATCCAATGGCTGATCCTACAGTAATCCCGGATACTGATTCACCTGAAATCTTGTTTTTGGAGCAAGAAAACAAGAGGTCCACCACAAAGGGCAGTTCGAAGAAATGATTGAGAGAAAATTAATGTGAACTCCATGGAACCGAACCGGTCAAACCGCTAAAAGAAACGTTAAACTCTCTAAGGTTATTAAGGCTATGCAAATCAGGAAGTGATCCAGTGAATTGGTTGCTCTAAATTCAAATTTCTATATTAACCAGGCTATCAAACCCGGTTGGCAAATCCGCGGAAAACTTGTTTCTAGCTAAATTCAAACGTGAAAAATATGTAAAAGAGAAGAAACTCTCTTGAATTCCACCCGAAAAGCACACCGGAGCTGAGGACTCTGAGTTCGGTCAATTTTACAATGATGATCGACGGCAGCCTCCCGATTAGACCACATCCAGGAAGACGAAGGGCGATCACACTGTTAGTCATGTTGTCACATTTAACGCCTCCCATGAACATGGGGTGGAGTCAGCCGTATTTTGCTTACTAAAATACCTTTGATTCAATCTCTAACATAATCAGGTTTCAAACCAATGAAATATCTTACATCACTCTCTTTCCTCTCCATCTCCACCACTTCTACCGTCGTCATCAGCCTCCGCCACCGACTTCACCAGTCGCACAACCTTTCTTCTTGTATTTTAATGCAAGGGTTTTGTTCCTCTTCTTCGTCATCCTCGTACGTACGCTCTGCGAGAATAACTGTGTTGTATATATATATATATATATATATATATATATATGGCCCATTTCTAAAATTTACAGCCTGACAGGCAACAAAGAAGATGACCCAGAGAAAAAGTAATTGGTGCATGAAAATAATAAAAAGAAACTTGTGCATTACAAAAAGTAATTGGTGCACGGAACTTATAAAAAGTAAATGGTGCACGAAACTTATAAAAAAGTAATTGGAGGAAGGTGATGGCAGCGAATAACATAACAGTGGTGCACGAAAATAGGAAAAAATGAATTGGCTCATAAGTTATAACTGGTGCACTAAACCTATATAAAGTAACTGGTGCTCGAAACTTATTTAAACTAACTGGTGCACGAATTATAAAAGTAATTGATACACAATCATAAAAAAATAATTGGTGCACGGACTTGTAAAATTAACTGCCTAGCAGAATGTGGAAAAATATGTGCACTTGGTTTGTTCGTGCATCAGTTATGTTCGTGCACCAGTTAGTTTAAGGTTCTTGCACCGGTTAATTTTCTAAGGTCAGTGCAGTTAGTTTCTAGTAAGTGCAAGTTAGTTTTATATTTTTGCATCAATTACTTAATTGTATGTATACCAGGGGTATGTCCGTGGGATGTGTGAGTGACATTTATATTTTGTTTGTTTCACTTTGGTATGGACATTTGTTTGAGATTTTGATTTGTATGTGCTGATTTATGCTGATAGATACAATCTGATGGTATATATTTTTATATAAGTATAATTATATATGTAAAACATGTGGTATGCTCATCGTACGATGTACGATGTGTTGGGTAAATTTTAAACAAATCTTTCGATGTTTACATATAATTATTATTGTGTGATCATTAAAAACATGCTTAGGATCCGACCCACATAATCGAGGGTGCACGAACATAGAGATATGATTTATATTTTTGCATGATTGCTCACATAGTTTATTTAGTTTATTTTATGACTAGAGGCTCTCACATTTTACAAATATGACTCAAACTTAAAACGCTCAAAATATTGAAATCTGATATATCCCAATACTATATCAGGATAACTTTATTTTCGAAGTTCGGATCTTCTGTTCCACAATAATATTTCATTTCATATTATAAACTAATATGAGTGAAACACTAAATGAAACAAAGATCAGAACCTTTTTATTTAATTTTAAGCAAACTAAAGACAATATTATCACTTCTTGAGATGATGAGCCTCGATATCTTTGGTAACATTGAGTATAAATCCCATCAGTGTGATTGGTTCTTCAACATCTTCGTTAAGCTTCTCATACAGAAAAGTCCAAGTAACCAAATCATAATCTCCATTTGTTTCCACATGAAAAGTTGCTTCAAAAGTTTTGTAAATCTTCTTCAGGTCACCGTCAACCGCTTCAAATGTGACCGACCTCTTCTCTTCATCAACGTCTTTAAGCATGTGGGTAACCACTTTCTTCTTGCCATCTGTAAATCAAAGAACAATATTGTCATGAATCTCGGGATTAACGAGCTCTACAAATAGTTCTGTAGTAAATTGGTTAACTTTAGTTGGTGTAAGGATCCATATATAGCATAAAAAAATCGAAGTTACAAAACACAATTAGGGTAATAAGCCTACGTACCGTGAGTGTAGTTCCAGAAGGTTTTTGAACCAACTTGTCCCCACTCTCCTTCACGCAGATCACAACCATGGATTAAGTTAGGGGACATGCTTGATATGTGGTGAGGCCTGAACCTAAACACTTCATGGAACACATCTCCACCAGACCTGTACTCAATTTGAGCTATTATTTTCCCAGTTAGACCCATCTCTTAATGCTTTGGATATATGTTGATAGTTCTTTGTTCTCTATTTATAGGTGAAGATGGGTTGCATTTGGGGTGATATTTCGTATTATTTTATCAAAACGATAATAAATGGTATTAAAGAACTTGATACAGCTAGCTATGATTTTCAAACCGATTTTGTATGATATGTATTTTTATATTGAATTACTTGAAATTAAAGGCAATGTTAGGATTCTGTCTTTTTCTTTTACGCAAAATTTCCATGCAGCCTGTTGTAAAAAATAATCAGAAGAAACTATTTTGCTGTCAATGATATAAACCAATACTGGAATATATAGCGACAGGTTTTCAACATCTGTTCAATCTATGCGATGTGTTCGGAAATAATTGTGCAACTTGCAATATTTTGTGATAATATACGAAAAAAAAATAGAATAACAACACAAGATTTAACGTTGTTGAATTTATAAGAGCTAACGGCGGCTCCGTTTATTAATGAATAATCAAGTTTATGGTTACAAAAGAGTCTAGTTATATAATATTTCTAAGCTCTAAACGTATACCTATAGGTGAAATTACAAGAATACCCCCGCGCTTCGCTTGCTCCACTCCGCGATGTTCCACCATCTGCCCAATTCAGTATATGAGCCATATACTGAAACTTCAACATAAATTAATGGGTTAGAGCATGCATTTCTCCTTTTTGGCTAAAATAAATAGATTTTTAAAATAATCATCAAGTGTATGAATGGTAACCAGGGCGATTCTATCCAAACCTTGGGGCAGTTGTCCCCCTAAAAAATATATTTTCATATTATATACATATTTGGATCCTCGTATTAATTGTTCTCTATTTTTATATCATTAACTTTTGCCCTTGAATTTTTGCCACTTAAATAAAATATCCTAGATTTACTTGTCGATCAATTCTTAGTTTTGAATATTAAACAATGAGTACAAGGAGTTCTCTAACCTAGAAAAGAAGTAAATCTTGAGTACATTATTAATAGGCTAAAAAGAGTACACTGTTAATAGGCTAAAAACAAGCAAAGTATTACACATATTTAAGACACAAAATAAGCTTAAAAACCAATCGTTTAGAAATTGATAAAACACGCTCTATTATCGATGAAATTATGATACAAATTAAAGATTTATGGACAATCCCTCCTAGGTAGTAGGTTGAGTTTAAACTAGAATATCAATTATAATTTTCAAATAAGCCTCTATATAAGATTTTACCGTGGATACAAATAAACATTGATGACTATTGGGGTGGTTTTTTGTCCTGTTAACATTTGGATTTTGTTCCATCCCATGATGAATTTGGATCGTTGCTTTTCTTTGAGGGTCTTGGAAAAGAGAGCTTGTGCGATTATTTTTCTTCATCAGTTTATGTCTCTCATTTCCTTTGTTTGTTCCTTCAGTTAATTTAAAGGCAATTCCCATGCTAGACCCTTTCATGTGATGTATGGTTTGAGAGATCTAGATTGATTCCAGTGATCACTGCACTAGCTTGGTCAAGATGTGCTGCTGTTGTTATGACTCGATTGCAAGTCCACTTCTTAGACTTAGTTATTACCCTTGTATCTTTGTATTTGGCCATAATTGACATGTGTATGTGTTGCGGGCATTTTATGCACCCAGTTGTTTGGTTGTACTTATCGTTAATTTAATATAATTATTGTTTTCTGCTATAAAAAAAAGATATATTTTTTATGGTTGTGAAGATAAATATAAAGTTCTTTTATATTAAAAGCTAAACTAAAGATAAATGATACTGATTAAATATCAATTACGATTAATTAAGTTTTCATTATATATATATATAAACTGATGACTAAAGATATTTTATTTTTCTGCTTATAATTAGATAAATATAGAGTTCTTTTTATATGAAAAGTTATACTATAAAGATAAATGATAATTAATTATCTGATTACAGTTGTCAAAATATTATGCTAGAGTATAGAAAGCAGATTTGGAAAAATGTGGAATTGCATATTGTTATGTCCTGTCAGAGTGTCATAAATTGATGGTGTATAGTATGTTATCACTGCAAAATACTTTTATGAATTGGTTATTTGTAAAGATCAAAATACATAAATATATCTATATATATATTTATTTATTTATATGTTAATATTTATAAGATCATATATATATAGAAGTATGATCGGTTACCACTTAGTAAAAAAAGATTACAAATGAAATAAAAGACCAACTTATTATATTAAGACCAAATTTTGATAACCTACATCACCAAAAGTCATATTCATTCCTAAATGAAAAATTCTGGTCTCAAGTTTTTTAACAAAAATAGTCTCAGATTTTGTTAAATATTTATGAATCAATTTTGTTAAATAATTTATGTAGAATGATTTTATTAAACATTTATTTTTTGTTGGATAATAAAAACAAATTTACTTAATACATCTATTCTATGATGACCAATTTTATAATTTTTTTCCGTACATAAATTAATACACGTACTCGCGATACATCTAACACCATTCAATCGAACAAAATTTAAATTCTATTTATATTTTTTTTAAAAAAATTATAATTTCAACCTAATAGTAACCATTTCTTTTACCACACTTTCGCATATTTTTATTGTTTAGTGAAATTAACGATGGTTGAATTTGTCATCCACTTACTTCTACCATTTGCAACCAGCAGTTAGGATGTCGATGCCAATTATATGACTCAAAATAACAGAGAGGTTGTTGTTTCAAAACATAATTACTGGATTAGGTGACACTATTGTGTTAAAGTCCAAAAATATATTATTAATAAAAACATAATATAATTTTTTTAGTAGGAGATGTGTTGTATCAATTTTTTACATCAAGCGCGATTTGAACTTAGATCTACTTAAAGTGAGCATAAACTCATATCCATATGATAAGACCGATGAGATCATAATATAAAAGTTATCACATTCCCTGATATAATATCTTGAAACAAAAAAACGTGAATTATATTTTTAAAATTGCTTGAAAATGAGTTCAATCATTACGAAGTCTTACTAGAAATGTGGCCGACAACGTGATTAATAGGGTAGCTTAAGAAACTAAATATAAGTTAGTTTGATGTTGTCTCGACGAGCATTGTTATCCTTAGAGATATCATCATTATTTATATGAAATATTTCATATCATTTGAAAAGCAATGATAGATCTACCATATCTCAGCTCTGGGTAGATGAAATAGCATAGACACTTGAAATGTTGGAAGATTTTTAAGTTCCGGTGATAACAAAGTCTATCGCATGACCAAAGTCTAATGTCTTAAAGTGGCTACCGCTATTGTTGAAGAAAGCCTACTGGTAGAAAGTCTACTAGAAGTAATCAAGTTAAAAAGTCTATTGCTTAAACAAAGCCTACCGCAAAGCCAAAGGAAGGATGCTATCGGTAGAAGTCTACTGGACAAAACTAACAAGGAAAGATGACTTACATCCAATAGACTAAGTCATTCTTGAAAGATAGTAGATGATCGAGGAATAAGACAAAACCTTATCTGACAAATAGTACAAGAAGAAGCAATACACTGATAACGCCACCATTTGCTTGAGATTTACTAGCCGCTGGTCACGAATACGAAAAAAAGACAAAATGATTGTGGACGCTAATCAAATGAAGATTTTAAGCAATTCTTTCCACAATGAGAAAAGTTGTCGTTGGACTTTCGAGTCTATAAATCCGACAACATGGAGCTTGAAGAAACTCTCGTTTACATTCCGAATCAAAAGCTCCAATATTATGACACTCATAATCTAGCACGGAAAAGGTACATAATAGTAACCCTTCAAAGTGTTAAAAACCTTAAGTCACTGCACGAAGATTACTCAAGCTTAAATAGTATTCTTTATTGAGTGAGTGTTAGAGAAATCATTGTAAGACATTAGTTTTGAAGTCTTTGTGAAATTCTTTGTGAGCTGTGTGAACTAGGAGTGTAGGTTATCTTTGTGATATTAGCTTAAGTGGGTTGTACAAAAGTATTGTAAATTCAAAGTCTTATAGTGAATCCTTCCTGCAAAAGAAGAATGGAGATGTAGAAGTGATTTGTGCTTCGAACTTCCAGAAACAACCACTATCTCTATATTTTATCGCACTTACTTTACTGCACCTTTACACTTGCCTATCAGTTCATATTCATAAGCTCGATAGATACATTTTGCACTATCTTATTAGTTGTCTACTGCATTACAAATCAATTGAGGTCTTATTGAATACTTAACAGTATGTTGTATTTTAAGAAACGAAAATTGAGTTTAATGTCAACCCTTTTCTAAATATTGTTCCTAATATTAAATGACTACCACGCAAAAACGAAACGTTGCGTATCCTGTCTCATAAATGAATATATACACATCAACCACCGAATCGAGTAAAATGAGGCCCCTTTAGGATTACGATAGATTATGTCAGAAATAATAAATTATATATTATTTTCAAATGATTACTTTTACATGTTCATTTTTATTACATTTATACATCCCATTGCACAGATTGTGGACCACCGTGAGGTATACCGTATATAATTACAATAATCTACAAATATGTGTCATTTCCTGAAAAATACAAAGGTTTTTTTTAATTTATAAGTTTTTAATGATTTTTTTTTTCTTTTCAAATGACATTCCAACATATAATAAAAAATAAAATTCAAAAATTAGAAAAACAATATATTTCAAATCTTGATCAAACGAATATCATTTGTTTAAATAATCCATCAATGATATTTAAATCAATTGAGATTTATACTTAATTTTTTGGATTTGCATTTCCAAACCCAACCATCGTATCACTTTAATAATAATTAAATATAATTATGGATCGATACATTATTCCAGATAATTTATGATAATTTTAAAATAATAATAAAAAAAAATATAACCATACAGAAGTTATTTTAACAAAAATTATTGGTAAATAGTTTCTGGTTTTGATTATACATAAAGAAAATATAAAATAATTATAAACCTTATTTTATCACAAATATAAATTAATTAAAAAGAACAAAAATCTAGCGTTGGCGCATGCAGCACGAACTGACATTACCATTTCCATGTCCATCAATTAATCAATGGTCAGGGCACATACACGTATATGCTCCCTCCAAGTCAGGAAATAATTAATTTATTATAAATACATTTTCAAATTACTAACGTGTGATAACAATTCTCAATATATTATGGCATATATTACATTATATAAGTTTAAACGTGGATTGATAACTCGCAGGATGGTTAGTATGTCGAGTCAATCCCATGGAAAACCTACTCTGATGTTATGTTAAAATTTATGGGGTTCATAGTCATAACCAATTAGTTATAATAAGAGTAACACAAAATCTTTTATAAGGAGTAAATATAGTTTTCAAATTCTCAATATGAGACTACAACTTTCAACACAAGTATTGTTACTTATGTGAAATCTAATCAGAGTTTGCTTTCTTAAACTTATAACTAGCTTTAAAATAGTTTATTTATATATAATATAATTATATAAGCAATCTAATTGTGCTCGGAAAATTTTAAAATAGAATTAGTAATTCATAAAAATAAACTATTAGCATCTTAGAAAATCTTTCAAAAACTTAAGATCACACAAACTTATTCTAAAGAGGAAAGTTGAAGGGTGGTGGAAGTGGTTGAGTTTCTTAATTATATTCATTCATTTATATTTTAAAAAAAATCCTTTGGACCCGAGTTTAGAGCCCCCCCACCCCCCGCTTAATTTTTTGGGTAGGGTATTATATGGTTAGATTTATATCGATATTATTAATATCTAATTCATATCTGTTGGTATGTGTGAGTTTCATTTTTAGCATTTATATCATAAATAATATTTAATCTGGAAATGGGTCCAGGATTGAATGAAATAAAGAAATCGGGCAACTCAAGTGGAAAATGTGGACATTGTCAGGGATTTTTTAACTTTTTAATCGAAAAAAAAAAAATTATTTAACAAAATAATCGTTTTTTCTATTATTAAAGTAACCTAAGTCGCCATGTGAGATGGCGACTTCATTTGAAGTCGCCATCTGACATGGCGACTTCTACAAAAATTATTAAAAAAACTATTATTTTTTCGATGTCGCCATGTCAGATGGCGACTTAAGGTGAAGTCGTCATCTGACATGGCGACTTCCATAAAAATTCTTAAAAAATATATTATTTTTCTGAAGTCGCCATCTGACATGGCGACATCTTTTAATTTTTAAAAGATGTCGCCATGTCAGATGGCGACATTATATTAAAAAATATTTTTTTGCCGGTGTCGGTATATAAAGACAGAAATTTTTTTTGTTTTTAAATATTGTCGCCATCTGAGAATGCGACAAAAAAAATATTTTTTTATTTAATGTCGCAATTTTAGATGGCGACAATAATCAATTACTTTGTCTATAAAATTGAACAAATGTTACTCCTTTTGAAATATAGCAAAATCTCTTCGGCTTTCGAACAAATTCTCTTCAGAATTCGTGAAAATTCAAATTCTCTTCAGAATTCGTGAATATTTTCTCTGCAGGTATGTTGTTATACAAATAATTAAATTTCATAATATATATATACTGTACTAATTTATAAAATTTGTGTTTATTTTAAGGTATGTCAATTAAATTTGTTGTATTGGGGAGGCAATATATTACAAGATTCAGAATCTGTTAGATATGATCGTGGTCCGTCGAAAGGCATGACAATATCTCGCACTGTTAATTATTTGCAGTTAGTGAACGACGTATATGATATTACTAGCATCGACCGTAACCAGTTCATTCTGAAAATATATTGTAAATATATATTTAGTGATTTTTCTGGGATAAAACAAACAAGTTTTCCCGTTGACAGTGATTACATTTAGTATGGGTATTGGATTCTGAACAAAATTATAGTGTTGGAGATGTATATACAAACAGAATGGAGAGATTATGATTTATTACAGAAATGCCAACAATGGTACTGGTCCATTTGTAGTAGATACAGAAAGACCACTACCTCTAGGATTCAAGATGATGCTCCTATAGTTGCGACAATATTGTTCCTGAGCCATTAGCAGACAGTTTTGTGGATTTTGGAGATGATTTCAGACTGAACCGGAGGGAATTCCATCTGAGGATGAGTCTGATGACGATGAGGATGATATTGAAGAAGTGCCAGATAATATACCAGACACAAACACAAAACCAATACTCATGTCCTTATCCAACAATTCCATTTCTCAATGACACATCCCGAAGTATTTGGAGACTCATTAGACATTCCAACAGGTAGATGGGGAGTTACTACGACTACTCGAAAGGGGATATCCATCTAGATATGGTTAACAAAAATAAAGCTCATTTGCAGGCAGCTGTAAAGGATTACTCTGTACGTGTTGCGAAACGGGAGTGCCGCGTTGTCAGAGTACAAAAACATTGTGGAAAGTGGTGTGCAAACACCAGTACAGAAGATATGCCTTGTAGATGGTACCTCGGTAGCGTTTAAGGGTACGCCCAAATTAACCCCACTCAATCCTCAAGATTGATAACATAATGTAGTAGTGTGTA
>CAJQUN010002931.1:0-20597 GCA_907163345.1 Haberlea rhodopensis | reverse complement strand
ACTGTTTTTGATGCTGACCATGATAAAGAAAGAGCACAAAGTCACGGTCTTGAACCGAATGGATTTAATTTTGATGGTGCAGATACTGGCTGTTTGATTATGCTCTTAAAGGTAAGTAGGCATGTTTCATATTTTCTTAGTTTTTTTATAGTCACCACAGTTGCATTTCTAGCCTGGTATGCCATGTAAATAACTTGTACTTGGCTCTGACATTTTAGCTTCACCCTCAAGGAAAGAATTAGGTTCCGGAGATTTCACCAATGATTCTTAAATCACTGTCATGTGGCTGAATTTGGTCCCTTGGCCAATGTCAACTAAACACGGAAACTGAAGAAAAACACACATCTCACATAAACGGTATCATTTGGAACTATTTATATTTGCACTGGAACAAATAAACATATAAGAAAGAGATAAGAAGAACATATATTCATACAGATTATGAATAAAAGTATTTTGACTCATTCTGAAACCGAAAAAATGTTGTATAAAGAAAGATAATTGGGAAATTGCATATGATTGAGAAGAGGTGATCCTTTTTAAGGTTCTCGCTGTTTCAAATTGATAAAGTTTTATCTTGCTTTAGTAGGAAGACTTACAATGTCTACTGTTGTGTAGAGCAATATCTGCTTGGAATGATGGCAGAGAGTGGTTAAATTCTTTATGCAAGCGAGTTATGGAGCAAGACGGGTCTTGGAATCGACCGCTCTCGATTATCTGGAGCTCTACCATGCTGCTCGGAAATGGGAATGATATTACGAGGGTTTTGTACAGCTTTAGAGTTTCATCAATCTCCATTCGGGGTAAACTTTTATGTTTTAAAATATTTTCAACAATCTGCAAATTGATATGTCACCGTAATACTCTCTTTCTCATCCAGCACCTTTATTGACACTGTAAAATGATTTGTTCATTCATTTTCAGAGTAAAACTCAGAAATTTACATTAGAAAATGGTTGTTGAAGACTTGTGAGTGATTGTTTCGGGTGACAATTGGAATTTTTTTTTTTCTTTTTAAAATTAGAGCAGGCAAGAGTTGAAAATCAGAAAAGAAAAGGGAGTGGAAGTTTTTGAAATGGGGTAGCATGGTGCATTTTGTGCTCCTAATTGATCTCATCTAAAGAAAGGATAGAGTTATGATTTGATATATGCTTGATTTATGTCCATTTAAATTCTTAATTGGACATCACTTTGGGAAAATGCTCGATAAGTTTCAAATGGCCAACTTGATTACGAAATTCCCTTTATTTCATTTTATTATTTATAAAAGTAATAATAATATGGGTATGATTGCAGGTTGGACCCAAAGGGAGGGTACTATGTGGGTCACGTCATCTCATTACATGCCTTTAGGGCCCGGTAAGGTTCGACATTTTTAGGTTCAAATTTCAATACATCCCTGTATGCCTACTCTTCGTAATAGGAATATAGACCTTTTAATAATGTTTTAATATAGAGTTTAATAATTTTTCCTGTTTGGGTTGACGTTTATGTCTTTATTAAATAGATCAATAATGGGCAGCATCTTTTATTTCAAATCCATTGAAATGAAATTTCTATATATTTCATTTGAATGGAATGATTTGATTTTGAGAAACGAAGTTAAAATCTAATCATTTATGATTTGAAATGACACGTGTTTAATTGTCTTTTTTCAAACCATGCAAAGAAATTAGAAATACCTATTCATTTATTAACTCAAACAAAAATAATGTATTTAAGTGAGTATAAAATCTACTCATTCCAAATTCTTTAATCCAAACACAACTTAATGTTATTTGAATGGAAGAATTGAAATGGCGTATAGTTATTATCATTCATTCAAAATTTTTTCAAAATATAAATAAAAAAATATTTATAAAATGGGGAAACTTGAAATACTTCAATTTTTTTATTTTAACACAAATGAGTTTTGATGAGAATTTAAAATTCACTCATCTCAAATCCTTTCCTTTAACTGTTTTTTTTTTTTTTTTTGCCATAGTTGTTGTTTCGGGGAAGTTATAAATTCTTCGCTTTCATATATCTACCCTGACATGATAATGTATACAACAACACTGCCCTACAATAATTTGCTCCCGATTACTGATATTGAAATCAGCAATGTTGGCTGGCATGCACTATCAGTGATGATCCTCGTTAAAACTAAAAACCTTCTGCATATGAAAAACTTTCTTAAAAAAAAATTGATCGATACGATTGGTCTAAATATATAATTTTTATTTGAAAAATAATGTATTAGCATATGTCAGTCACCAATGACATTAACAAAATATTTATTTGTTGTTTCACTACTTATTGGACAATCATCACATTCGATATTTAAATGTGAGACATTCTATTACATATTATTTTAAAAAATAAAAATAAATGACACAGCATAAGTTATCATGGAAAAAAGCAAAACAAACAAAATAGTAACAAAAAAACAAATCAACTTCATAATAAAAATTAGATTCCTGTTACGTAAATATCTTGTAATTATTTATAAAAATCGGGTTTCTTCTTCTTATTGTTTAAATCAAGTCTTACACTCTTTTTTTTCTTAAAAAAAAGAAAAAAGTTAAAAGTAGTTTGGTGTTATAATTTAGCAAAATCGAAAGGTGGTAGAGTCCCTATCCCACCTAAAGCACACATTGAATTGGTATTAGAGTTGAGGCCATGAGGGGACCTCTCATCCTTACAATACTTTGTCTAGGCTGACACATAATTGTCACCAAGACCCTATAAAATATGCCCCACTTATTCGAGATGATCAATAACGCCCAAACTAAAAGGCCAATCATAGTACTTATAGCATCGTAACGTGATAAATAATTTAAAGATTAAAAATTATAAATAATAATGTAAAAATAAGTTATATATCGTTTGATTGGAGGATAAGATTGTTGATAAAATTATTTTTTTATAAAAAGACTAAATTACCATCGCACTATAATAATAATTGATATACTAATTATATATTATATACACAATAAATAATATAATAGATATAAATTATTATATTAAGAATATAATTCATTATTATTATATATTTAGTAATAATATTATATATGATATATATTAATATACTTACTAAAATCTTATATAATATAAATATAAAATATATTAGTTTATCAATAATAATAAAATAAAAAAATACCAATATAAATTTTATCTAATAATCCTCTCCTACGATAAAATCCTCTTATTCCTAATAATAAGTTATATTCTATTATCCCTCTCTATCTATATGTATCCTAATACTAATAGAATCCTAATCCCCTTATATCCTACTCCTCCCCTCCGCCTCCCGTAATAATTCTAACCTCTCGTCCTAAGCCTAATAATATCATATTATATAATCATCTTCATCTCTCCTCTATCTATATATCTCAACTACTAATCTACTGAAACTTAAAAATATTATATAATAGTTTTATGGGATTAAGTTATATGAAGTAATTTAAATTTTTTGTCGGGAATTCCAAATTTTGAATAGTAGAAATGGTCGGAATGATATATTTGTCATTTGCTATAAAGTGAGATTAAAATGGATAAATGATGTGATAATATTTTTTTTTTAAATACAAAACCACATGAGACTAAAATTTATATCAATACAATATTAAACATATCACCCACTTCAACACTACCTGTATACTGGTTAGTGAATTTACTGTATTTTTTATTGTTTTAATGTACAGTGTCATCTCAGCGATAATTCCTAAAACCCAGGACAGGGGAGCATTCAGAAACAACTCATAAGAAGTTGAGTCACAGTTTGATATGATCAAAAACACACAAAACCAGATCTTGATGTGCATGCTTTTTAATCCATTACATGGAATTCTAATCTTTGAGCAACTTTTAATGGCTTTTCTTTTATGGTTTATTTTATTTCCCTTGAACACTTGGATATTGTGATTGTAATCAGTATAATTAGGGATATTGCATTTATGTTACATATTCTCAAGAATCCATCGACCAACTCTAAGACTGTGAAGATGGATCTTATGGTATTTTTGTAGCTCTTTATGTTTTGACAATTATATAATTTATGTTCCTTTAAGCTCGTGAATCTATTGTACATTAAAGTCACAACACATTGAATGCAGCCTAATCTTCTTTTCTTTCTAACTAATGCGAGGGGAGGGGATTTGATCTTTATCTCTTCCTTTACAAAAAAGAAGCCGTGCTTAAAAAAAAAAAAGTGTTGGCTGTCGGCTGATATGAAGACATCCACCTATAGATGTAATGTTAAACTACAAATAAATTTTACAATCTTTTCTCAATATCCACGGTGAAACTGAATACACACACAGTTTATGTGAATGGAACCGTCCACAATATATAATGTCTCAACTTTCACATAGCATTCTCAATAAAGTTGAACCTCCATCTACTACCTATACTATACTACATGTATCTGCTTTTAGTACAAGCGTATACCGTAATGGGAGCTTAGTTGTCATTATAGCTTGGATAAGGTTTTACAGAAATCAGTGAGATTAGCTGGGATCAATCGTTCTCTTCCACCCATTCCCCAATCAAAATCCAGCCTTTTTTGAAACTTCTGAGAAACTTTTTGTTTATTTATACAATTTAACAACCCAGAACACCCAAAAATCATATATATATTTACATAATTTAAAAACCACTTTAGGAAATCTTTAGCTAGGACACCTATTTTTTTACCAGAAGGGAAAAAAATGGGATCTTGATATGTTGTTTTTATGGGTTCATTCAGAAAGTCCCAAGGAGTACAGTGACCCCACAACTTCTCTCTCTCCTTTATGTCAATCACATAATTTCTGTGGGCGTTTTGGACTTTATTCCCGTACAAGAAAAAACCCACCTTTCGGATTCAACCCCCATTTGCAGATAAGAGTAAATGAGGGCCAAGGCCCCCGGTGGAGTCATATCCATTGGATGTGGATCCTCCACATCCAATGGTTTATTGCGAGTTTGTAGCATAGAATTTTCGGTAAATGAGTCCACAATGCGATCTTATTGAAACGCGGATTCTAATTTTAAAGGGCCATTACTTTAATTTGTTTTGGCCATTTCTTTGCAGTTCCTGCTTTGAGGGCCAAAGGGAGTTAAAGCACTGTCACGTATATCCTCAGGATTTTGTCTTTTTGTTTCCCGTCAGGTGCTGCAACAGACTCGTTTTTTACGTTCTGATATCTGTAATTTTCTTTGGAAGTTTGCAATAGTTACTGGGAATTGTACACGAATTCTGCCACTTTTGTTTTTGTGTGGAGGGCTGACCAATCACAGTGCAAATTTGAGATAAAACTGCGAAAGACGTGGTTTTTTTTCTAAGTTATTAACCAAAGGTAGGATTGATTGTTCCTCATCATATCCTTTTACATTTACCAACGCCTAGTTTTCTCTCATATAGAGTGAAAGACTCAAAGAAACTACCTGTTTTTTTTGTCTACATATGTTTATTGGATTTTTTTTTATTGGAGTTGCATTTCAAGATTTCGCTCCCACTGTTAGCACTGGTTTTTGGCAGCTTGTAGCGGCAGCATGGCAGATTTGTATGGAGGTAGAAAGCCATTATTTGAAGATGAAGATCTTCAAGAAGAGGAGGTGTGGTCTCTGGCGAAAGCAAGAGAGGATTCGAACTCGAAAACCAAAAGAACCATTTTTCCGGTTCTTCATCATCAAATGCAAGGAGGTTCAACGCCGCTCCACGGGCCATCAGAAGGGGCGGCAGCGGCACCTCCACAGGATGGACGGAGCCTCAGCAGTCATCAGCTCCTGTGGACATTCCTGATTGGTCCAAGATTTTGAAGAGAGATTCTGACAAGAACTTGTGGGCTGATGCATCTGGTGCACATAACAATGATGATGATGATGATTATATGGATTGAGAATCGCCATGGCTTAGTTGATGATGCAGAGAGTTATGATGATGGGAATGAAATGGTCCCACCACATGAATATTTGGCAACAAGGCTCGCTAGTACTCAGATTGCATCATTCTCCATGTGTGAAGGTGTTGGAAGAACTCTCAAAGGAAGAGATCTCAGCAATTAAGGAATGCCATTTTAACCAAGACTGGATTTCTGGAATAATATTTTTCTTGAGTCTAAAAAAACAATTATTCATAATTTTAAAAAAACATAAATTTTGCAAAAGGTATCCCTGATTGACAGCATGATCAATCTTTGTCAACGATAGCAAGTGAAAATTAAAATGTTCCTACCACTTATTTATTTTTGTGTTTTACATTCTAGGTGTTTTTTTATGTTATATTTATATTTTGGATTTTATCATAATAATTTATGTACTCAGCCCAGAGCATAATCTTTGGTTGTCAGACTGCCCCTACCGTTTTTTGGGGCTTTTGTTTTGTTTTTTTTTGTCAAAAATAAAATGTATTACTGAATCAAAAACTGTACATTTTTACGTCGAGCATACGCGAGCGAAACAACATGCAAACGACAAGTGCAACAAATGCTAAAAGCTATCACCTAATAAAGCTTCATACGGGAATAACTTATACAATATCCTTTAAAAACAAAGATCTGAATGTTGGATTAATAAAAGAATAATTGTATTCAATTGTAAAAAGCCTAATAATTATTATTAATTTTGTTAATGAGAATAAAATTATGATAATTTAATTATGAATAATCAATTAGACTAAAAAAATCTCATATTGAAAAGTTGAGACACTTATTGTTTGTTGAAAATGAGACACAAATTGATAGAGTGTAGTTAAGTAAAAAAGATGGGTGCCCCTCGCGCGTCGTTCGTCCATCCGCTCCGCTAGGCTCGTTTCCTCCTCGCTCGCTGCTGCGAAGACATCCCTATCTTTTTACTACTCGGATTTTTGAAATGACTTTTCATCTACCTGATTTTTCATATTCTGATGAGTATTAAGTTTGAGACTTTTCACCTACTGTAGAATTGACGTCAATTTAAGTGTGAGACTTAAATCCATATTAATCTGATATTAAATGTTGAGACTTTTCATCTACCCCACTAACATTACACTTAATTTCTGAGACCTTTGGAGAGGTCTGCTGCTCAGCTATATAAGCTGCTCCAGCCTTATTTTTTATCATGAAATCAAAATCATTCTTCATTCATATATGCATACTGTTTGAGAGTGTTGCACACTACTAGTGTTCGAAGTAGTCTGCTCAGACTTTTTCACCTACTTGTCCAGGAGGCCAGAAGCTAAGGATCTTTGGGAATGTTAGAAATGAAATACAAAGTTGGCGATGCAGGCGCAAAGAATTTGTAGCCAGCCGGTCGATTCCATGACTATCGAATGGTAGATGGCAAGAGCGTTGTTGAGCATTGTGAAGAGCTGCAGCTGATATATCATGAACTTGTTGTCGAATGTATGTGGCTAAATGATGCCCTCCAAGTGGCGATGATGATTGAAAAATTACCGACATCTTGAAGGACTTCAAGAGCTACCTGAAGCACAAGCGAAAGATGATGAGTCTTGATGATCTTATCAGGAGGCTGCGCATCGAGCAAGACAACCGAAAAGTTGACAAGAAAATCTATCGGTATGATTTCCAAACCAACGTGGTTGAAGTTGGGGACAGTTCCAGTGGGAATAAGCGCAAACACACTTTTGATTCCAAGGAGTCCCAAACAGAGGCAAAGACAAGAGGCCTGCTCATGCCAACATTGTTGAGGACAACCTGAGCTCAGACATAGATGACATGCATCTTATTGTAGTGGTCTCAGAGTGAACCTTGTTGGTGGGTGTCACGCCCCGAGATCGGGGTCAATAACACCGTATTGATTTCCAATAACAACTTGAAATCAATAAGCGTCGTAATACAGTACTTAACGAAAAAAAACCAGTCTATATTCCATAAAAATAAAATAATTGTCTTTACAATCGAAATTAAATTGCATAACCAATTCCTAAATCTTAAAACGAAATAAAATTACTGAATCATACTTAAACAAAATTTAAAACTCTTTAGTTCATAAAACGCAGCGGATCACCAACCCCAAAATTGGTGTTGTTGTTCTTCTGCAATATCTTCCTCGTCTTTATCTGGGAAGGTAGAGTAAGGGGTGAGTGTTTTGGAAAAACATTCAGCAAGCGGGGGCCAATCGATATGACAATATAATACATATCCATAATTTTTCCAAAACATATATTATAATCGAACATAAACTTATATGAATGCATCTCAACATAATTGCTCCAATCGAGCCATGAATTATCATAATTGCTCCAATCGAGCCATAACATAACATATCATACCAGTAATATTTTTTCATATACGTTAAGCACAACAAATCCTCTAATTTTCTCTTGGTACTGATATCCTTCTCTAGACTTAACCCTCCTAGAGTGAGGTCATGACATCGGATCACCCATGAATAAAGGGTCTGGACTTCCCAGAAAAACAGTTAACCACTGTATCAGGTCGTGTAAACGGTTATAATCCCACCACATCAGGGCCATAAATGAATTCCCCCCAATCAGATTTCAAAACTTAAAGTGCTTAAAAAATATATTTTCATCCGAACATCATAATTTTTACATAATTCACATATCGATTGAAGTTTTAAAAACATATTATAGTTTTTCAAAAACGAAAGGAATATTTAACAAAAGCCACTTACCGCGACTATAGACGTGTTTGAACGATTTAGGGTGCGAAAAACGACGAATTCTTCCTCCTAAATTTGAACAGTGTTCGAACACCTTCACTGAGTGTGCACTGTGTGAACTTTTCGAAAACAGATTGATAAGAATTTCAAAATAGTGCTGGAATCTTACTGTATGTTTGTGTGTGTTTTCCTTCGAAAATTAAGTTGATGAATGGAAGGGAATTTTAATGGCTAAATTTTTGAAGAATAATGGTTGCAGACTTTCGAATTTGAAGATACAATATTCTGCTGATTTGTTTGTTAGGAATGATGATTTGGATGTGAACTCCAACTATTTATTAAATATTTTGATAACCCAAGCTTATCCCTTAATTATTTTGTAAAGTGCATCATTATGTATCAAATATTTAGAGTTTTAATCATATTATAATCCTTGATTATCTATCTTATTTAATTAGAGTTTTAATCCTACTAGAATACTTTAATTATCTAATAGGTGTTTGACTTGAACAATGTACCTTAAGTTGTTGGATGACATCAAAAAATTATCGGGTCTTTACATCCCTCCCTCCTTATTAGAAGTTTCGTCCTCGAAACTCGAGTCAACTTGGTCTTGGAAAATGTAGGGGTGTTTCTCTCGCATCAATTCTTCTACTTTCCCATGTAGCTTCTCTTTCAGCATGTTTTGTAATGCCCGGAATAATTATTATGTCAAATGGATTTAATCATGATATTTTTATGATATTCGGGATTTAATTATTGAATATCAGATTTTGGAATGGGATTGGATTAAATATTAAATAAATTTGTAAATTGGGTTTGAAGTAAAATAAAATGGAGTATGAGATTGTATTGAAGTATACATATCTAGAAGAATTTTGAGGCAATAAAAATTAATTGGGAGATGGTGATGTATACTTAATGGGTTTAGCTTTATTTTTCATTTCCCATCACCAACATAATCAATCATCTCTCTTCTCCCTTCCCTCATCTGCGCGTCACCCCTCTCTCTCGGTTGCAAGGCGTAAATTTTTGGCTCATTTTCAGACACGATTTCTCGCTCAAGTTTGGGTAAGATCGATGCTACTTGGTTCCTTCTCAATTTATCCCATTGTATTTTGAGTTTTGCCTATTTGGATACATTTTGTTTTGGGAAATTTATTGCTGCAATTTTCGAAAACCCTTAAAGCTTTGGGTTCGATTTTTCATTTGTTTTTGGGGCTGAAATTGTTGTTGTTCCTTGATTCAAAATTATGCTGAGTGGTGGTCGAATAAGTGGCTATTTTGGGTTCTATTTTGACGTATTTTGGGGCAAATGGTTGCTGCCTGTTTTGTGTAAGTTTTAGGCTGAAATTTGCTACTACTTTGGCTCAAAAATCTTGTGTTTAAGTTGGAGTATTACTGCTGCAATGTTGGTCGAAAAATTGCTACCATTTTGTTAGATTTGTATGCCATGATTGTTCAAAAATTCTGTAGATTTCTGCAAGAGTTATGTGCTATAATTGATAAAATTTTGTATGCTGTAATGGTCTAATTGGGGGACTGTGATGGTCGAAAAATTAGGGCTATCTTGGGGCTTGAAAATCATGCTCTTAAGGTGCTTGATAGTATGCATAAGTGATGTTCAAGTGTTGGCCAAAATCTCTACTAATTATGAAAGTCTACTTTTATGGCTTATATCATGGTTGTGTTTTGATGAGTATTGGGCTATGGTTTAAGATGCTAATAACTTAGAGAATGTGTCATTAAGTAAATAAGTGAGCTAGACACATGTTAATGTGTGTTTATAACATGTATTAAAGTATATAATAATGATTATACTTGAATGTGTGCAATAGCATGAATTGGTGATTCATGTCATTTTATTAAGTTATTGCTAAAGTGTGTAGGCTAACTCGATTAGTATAGTTGATTAAAGTGAGCATGTGAAGATAATTCGAGTACAAAAATTATAGCTGGAAATTTGGATAGTACGAGAAGTGTTATTGAATTGTGTATATCACTTCTTAAAAAGAGATAATAATTCCATAACAAGTGTAATATGTTAACTAGATGATGAGAATGTCGAATGAATGAGCTAATTTGGAATGGACATTCGATTTATAGTTACTCCATGAGCATCCGGACATCCAGGGTGGCTTATTCACGTCTTCAACCTTAAGGTACGTAGTGACGTACTAGCAGGTATATATATATATATATATATATATATATATATATATATATACTATAAATAATGACATATTCGTATATCATGTATCGTTGAATGTAATGATTGTGTGTTGAGTTTGACATATGCAGTATGGTGGTTACATAATTGTGTGTAATCCGAATATATGAGTAAAGAAATGAATATGTACCTATATGTGGTATAGGGGATACGTAGTTGTACGTGATCTGAGGGGGATACGTAGTTGTACGTGATCCGAGTATACGAAGTTGGGTAACTATGCCTTGGGCATGATTCAATGTGAATATTGACAATGAGATAGACTGATAGGAAGGATTATCTGAATCATGGAATTATTCATGATTAAGCATATATACTAGATTCTAGTTGTATTGAATTTATCGTGTTGATGAGTATCATAATGTGAATAACGATACTGAACTTGTTGTTATGAAAGTGTGTGAGATTGAAACAGGGACATTCGTGGAAAGCTATGGATTCAAAATTTTACAGGGAGTACATATTCATATAGATTTTCAATAATCTTAATTGTGATATTATGATCTCATTATAATCATTAAGCATTGTTATGAGTATGAGTATTGTGATGAGAGATGCTCACCTGTGTGGGGGCTGTTTCTGTTGAAACAGGTACAACAGTACTAAGCTATTTTGGGATATTAGCTCGATTTTTGTTGGATCATGCTGCTTCCAGAAGCGTATATGAGTGTGGGTAAATAGTATACATCATTTATTCAGTTAGTTTGGTATCCATTTATTGCTCGTATGTGAGCAACTGGAAGCATGTATATGGACTGTATAAGGATGTTGAAGCCCACTTTTGATGTCTTCTTAGTATTGTGTTTTTCCCTGGCTGTGAACTTACTTAGGGCTTTGGTTTCTTTTAAGTATTGTTTTTTTTTTCCCTGGCTGGGAATTATTTTGTGATTGTTTCATTTTCGGATAGCTCAATTTATGGGGAGACTCTGTCCATTTTTTTATAAAAACCCACAATGTAAAAGTGGTGCAATGGTGATGATAATGGGTGAACCTTGAGTTTTATGCTGGTAGAAGTGATCATTCCATGCTGTTATTATTTATGTCATGGAGAATATGTGAAGCATGTAATGATTCTTTTAAAAAATGGAAATTTTTTATACTCATACGACGTCATAAATGCACTAATGACGAGTTAAGGGTTGGGGCCTTACATGTTTGACCATTGGACTTTGACGTATAGAATGACCCTTCTTCTCAGAACTTGGTTTTTTGAAATCCACAATACGGATGGGGATTTCTTCGTACTTCAAAGTTTTGTCCAAGCTCCCTTGAGCCACTAGGGTTTTGTTTCAAGCACATGATTTGGGTCAGCAATATTTTCCTTAGTTGTGATACGTGGAAGACGTTGTGAATTCTTGATAGACTTGGTGGTAGTGATATTTTATAGGCTAGCGTTCCTACCTTTTCTAGAACTTCGAATGGTCCCACATATCTCGGACTTAACTTTTCCCCTTTTTCAAATCGAATAACTCCTTTCATTGGTGAAATTTTTACATAGACTTTTCCCCAATCTCAATATCTACTGGTCTCCTCTTCATATCAGCCCCAACTTTTCTGTCGATCCTGGGCTGCCTTGAGTCTGTCTCTGATGATAGAGATCTTGTTTGTAGTAGCTTGCACTAACTCATGTCCTGTGATAGCTCTTTCTCCTACCTCATCCCATTATAACGGTAATCGACATTTGCGTCCATAGAGTGCTTCGTACGGCGCCATCCCAATACTACTATGGTAACTGTTGCCAGCATCCTCTGCTTGACATGATTCCTTGTAGCATTCAGACTCTTCACCATCTCTAAGCAATAAATAATTCATATAGCTTTTGTTTGGTATATAAGGCCGAGATTACCTTCTCGGTGCAGGAGGACTCTGAACCTGTGGTGCGCCAAGCTACTCTTGACTGCTCTGCGCTTCGAGTTCCTCCAAAACTATATTATCATCTTCATCTTGTGACATACTACTGTCTGGCACGCCATCCTGCTCAACATAGAAGCATCACTCGTCGACTTGCGAGTGCTCGTTGTGTGTCTGTCTTTGTGTATAACACTTTCATTGAAGATAATATCCCTGCAGTGGATTACCTTTTTGTTTTCATCATCCCAAATGCGATAACCAAATTCATCCTTGTCATACCGACGAAGGTGAAATTTTGGGACTTTGGTCAAGCTGACTGATGCTCTGAATATATATATATATATATATATATATATTATATGCAACACAACCGAAGACTTTCATATGCATGAGTTTCACTTATTTCCTGCTCTATACCTTATCTGGTAGTCTAAGCTTTAAAGGTGATGAGAGACTTATATTCATCAGGTACACTGTAGTAGCAACTGCTTCAGCCCAGAACGACATGGGTAAACCTGACTGTATCCAGCATGTTTCTGGCTCTCTGTCAATATTTGGTTCATGCATCTTGCTACGCATTCTGTTGTGGCGTACCTGGTACAGTTCTCTCGAACTTAATACCGCTGTCGTAGCAGAATTTCTTAAACCTGGTGTCTATGTATTCACCACCATTGTCTGACCTAAGCTTCTTTACTTTCAACTCCCTTGTTTCATTCTCCATCATGGTCTTTCATACTTTGAATGCATCAAATTCATCTGGTTTATGCTTCAACAAGTAAATCGATACCTTTCGTGAATGGTTTCGATAAAAGTCACGAAGTATGATTTTCCGCCATTGGATAAGACGGGTGTTGGAACCCATATATCTGTATGAACCAATTCCAGTGTCTCTATTCCGGGGGGTCGGCCGCCCTCTTCTGCTTGCCAAAGATTCAATCTTCACATTGATCTATGTCCACTGACTGCAAGCCTGTTAGCTTTCCCTTCGATTGCCTAACTTGAGCAACATCTCACTCAAATGCCCAAGTCTCTGGTGCCACATGTTTGAATCGTTATCACAAATACCAGTTGTAATCATTTGACAAGCATCATATGTCATAAATAGAGAAACTCCACTCCATTCTTTCCTGGTGCAATAGTCGTTGCTCATCTCGAGATCTTCCAATTATCACCATTGAAGATCATCATGTATCTTTCGCTTGCGAGTTGTCCGAGCGAGACCATGTTCTTCATCAGGTCGGGAACATGTCTGACACTCTTCTCAGCTTCCAAGTTGATCTGTTCAACTTGATCTTCACATCACATTTCTTAATGATATCGCAAGGTTGGTCAAGATACAATATACTATAGTTATCTGGTGCATATTCTTCCAAGTACTCTCCATGGGAGGTAGAAGCGCCAGAGTCTAATATCAAGACTCCTGATTACCATCCAGGGAACAAATCAAAGCGCAATCATCCTATGATATTGATGCTATGTTTGCCTTTGTATTCCCTTCCGATTCCTTCTTCGGGGCTTTACAATTGCTTTTGTAATGCCAAGCCCGCCAATAATTCCAATCAGCACTCAATAGTCTTTGAGTTTGAGAATTAGTAGGATTCTTGGATTTGGACCTCCTGTCGTTTGATTTTCTCGATGGTTTGATTTGCCGCGTCCATTTCCTATAGTTCATCTTCTTGATTCAGTAGACAAAGTCGAAGGGTACGACATCTCACTTGACTCTCTCCTTCGGTTTTCTTAGCTAAGAACTATATCACGAAAGAGAGGATCTCGATATTTCCTAGACAGAACTTCAATTCCCAGGAAAATTGGTGGGGTCACACCGGTCCCACTAAATATCGATTTTCCTACCACAACCCAAAGCTTCACCCAGCAAAAATGAACATAGCTCTTCTGTATCCTTTGGATTTCTCTCCTCCAAAGTTAAGAATATATTCTTTTGAAAAAGATAGTCTTCAATATGCATCTTCCAGAAAACGAAGTTTGTATCGTCAAACTTTTCGACCCTTTCCTTATCTTGATGCCATTGTGAAAAACTCTCACTAGATGGTGGAATAACCAATTCCGACAACCAGTGAATTCAGAATATCTGAAAACCTTGGAACCAATTTCTGCCCTTACTAGCTCTGATATCAGTTGTTAGTGAACAATGACTGCTGTCATGTTACATGCGGAAATTCGAGGAGCTATCAGGGACAGAAAAATAACACACACACACAGAAATGGAAACACAAATATTTACGTGGTTCGGCAAAACCCTCCTACGTCGACGGAGCACACACACTTCACTATATCAAATATGAAGGGATTACAAGATGAGTATAAACTCTTGACTCTCGGAGAAGGAGCAAACTACTCAACTCAAACTCTCTCTACACTTTGTTCTCTCTCAAAGCTACTCAAGCTTTGGTTTGTGTTGTGATACAAAATGAACAAATCTCTTGCTTATTTAGGTGAAAAATCATGGTGTGAACCAAGAAACTTCTTGGCATAAACTTAGGCATAATTAGGCATTGAATTCAACATTCAAACTTTGCATGATTATTTGACCAAATTTATTTGACTTCAACTTGGCTCAACATTGTGAAAATTCCAACAATGGGTTAGACATATCCAACAGTTTCCTTATGCTCAATATCACAAGAAACACAAAGAATACAATGTTATACATGAACACGAATGAATACACCCCCATAAACAACCTACATATCAGCATCAAAGATTTTAAGGCAGGCAAGCAGGCACCGAGATTTTTTTTGAAAGATTTTTGTTTTGGCTTTGTTTCTGTGTTTCACGCTACATTTTCCATTTGTCGTCATTCTTCAGATACCGTATTGTGTTTTGTAAAATTATTTTAATTGCGTTTGGCTTGTGGTTTCTTTTTTATTTTTGTTTGACGTGTAAATGTAACATATGTAATAATAGAAATTTCTTAAGGCCAGGCTTCAAAATATAGTACATCATTATAGGTTTGGAAAGCTTTTCACATTAACAATGGTGACTATTTTTGCTAAAATTAAGATTTAAGACAAATATAAAGTTGTTCCATGAATTCTCGACATTCCTGTACTGCTCTATGTTAAGTTTTTAATCACAAAACCTTGATGACTAGTTATTATAGCAAATCGTGAAATATGAATTGGAGAACTAGATTTATTATTGTCCAATTTTCATAATCTTGGGTCATACGCGCTTCTTTTAAAAAAAAAAAATAGAGGGCGACATTTTATTACATGGCAATGTAGGTTGTGTAAAAACAATGAACATAATTTAATTAAAGTGCATAAAGCAATGAAAAAAGTCCTAATGTGCATTTATTCATAAAGTGGAGTATCTTATTCTCTAGAAATACTTTATTTTTGTTTGGTAATATCATATATTATTCTTATATCACTTTACACATGGAAGAGAAACCAAATTACTATCATCCTATAACATAATTACTATCCTCGTGACAGACAGACATTAACGCCTAAGCGGAGAGGTTATTGGAAGCATTCAAGCTCAATTCACCCAAATTTTTTAGACAGAGATTTGGAAAAAGAATACATGCATGTATCATCAACACTCATATTAGCTTGTCCATTGGTGCAGAAGTTCGCCTCATGGAAATATGATAATTTGAATTTCCAACAAATCCTCATAATAAAGAATTAATGTCCACATTCTTCGGACATTCCGGGGTGTATTTTTTTGTTATCGAAACAATGTACTAAGAGTTGAGAGTCCGATTCAAAATACCTTTTGCAATAAGTAATGTGTATTGAGGTAATGTGTATATAATAACTCACAATTTTTGCTTGTGATTGAATTCTTGATGCTATTGAATCAGTTGCGGGTCTTGATTCTTTGGCATATACAAATGCCATGAATTCTGTCAATTTATGCATGTTTTTGGCAATATTCTGGATTTGGGAATTAACCGACTTCGATGTCTACGCTATTTACTGTAATTTTGTGGTAAAATAATGCTGTTAATTGTCCTACCACCTCTCTGGATTGCATTAGCTTGCCTTACCTTACAAGAATAGGATCTGATTTTTCTTTCCCTGGTCGATTCCCATTTGTAATTATAAAATTCTCAAGACAGATTTTGTAGCAAGGCTAGCTTTTAAAAGATTGTAAATGGATCAGCGTTTACTATAGGTCTTCCTTACTATATTAAGAAATAAACTCAGTACTGGCATCAACGTGATCAAAACTCTTCTTCTTACGGGCATACCATATGGAATATACCGTGCAAGACATGCCACCTAGACGCGCTCTCGCGATCCTGGAAAAACCGTGAAAGACAAGCTTATACCATTTGAGAATGCACCTGATATGGAAAACCTGACCCCAAGCCAATTACGTACACTGTCCTATAGGCATCTGGAGAATGGGCAGCTAAAAAAGAGATGATCGCCAGACTCATCCACAGTACCACAAAAAACAAAGCACAAGTCCGAAATAAAATGCAAAATCTGTCCCTAGTAACTTAGTACTTCTCTTGAGTAACCAACCAGAGAATGAAGGCATGCTTAGTAAAGATACATGAATTTTCCATCATAGAGCCATGCTATTTGCCTATGCAAATGCAAATCTTTTTATGATTCCTTCCAAAGACTGAAGACTATTTTGCAGCCGCATTGTGTTAGTTTTGATATTTGTTATCTTGCATTTTGTTTGCTCATGCTTAGGAAGTCCAGTTTCTGTAGACAGGCCAGGAGACTGTAGATTTAGCCCAAGGTATGTGCCGTGCCTGGCCTGCCCTTTTCACGTTTATATTCATGTCTATCGAAAATCATTAAATTTGCTTAATTTTTTGTGTGGAAATAGGATAGTGAGTTACTAATGTATTGCTAGTGGTTTGGCTGTACAGTGTTTAGAAACAGAATTACGGTATATTTCTTGGAAAGGTTGTTGCCTTTTGAAGTGGCTTTAAATGACAAAAAAGATATATTCTTTCACCTACTTCTTAACGTTTTGTTAAAAAAAAAAGTTGGAAGCCTTTAGCCTTTAGGTAGAGGCGAGTAAATGCAATGAGAAAGTTTTTACTCTCTCTCTTTCCCCATTTTTTCTTTGTACTTTGAAATTTCTTCACAGAAATGGAACAATCATAGTGAAAATATATGTATGTAGGAAAGTATATAGCGACATATTTGCAAGTGGAAGCTACAGTAAATGCTCTAGTAGGGCGGGATCACTGGTGGGCACTCGGTTTGTGGTGAAAATATTTTCTTCATTCTTGTGAGACATTTACCTGTGACATTCAGGAAATAGATATTCACAGAACATAGAAGCTAGTTTTCAGGGAAACCATGTGAGAGGAAAGTTAAAAGAAAAACAAACCAGTAACTTATTAGTCCCATGATTTGAATTGCATGTAGAGAAAGAGAGTGACATGTAGATGTACAGGCATCTTTATTTTGTAAACGTGATATTGGCACGGCTCAATCAAATAACCGAGCTCTATATTGATAGAACGACGCTTTCTAATTGAACTGCACCAATATCTCGTATTAGCATACTAACAGGCTTCTGTCACTTTACCATTCTATGTCACTCTACCATTCTCTGTCTGTCTACCTTATAGATACCCCACTCCATATGGTATTATCATCTAGACAACAGAAGACACAAACCACAGGTCATTGATTTTCATTTTCAACCAGATAACCACGATTCTCTGTTAAAGACAAGGAACTAAACTTTTTATAAACATCTGATCATGTTACTCCATGAAAAGCACCACTATATATAGGAGGAGAGATGGAAATAGAAGTAAGTAGAAATGTTGTGCATTGGGTGGGTGGGGGGTGATTTACAGAACAGAAGTAGGCAGACATTGAATTTGCCAACAACCCAAGAACAAAAAGGAGGGTATATTTATTCAAAAGCTAAGTAACAGTGAAAAAGCTCACTGGAGCTAATCTGTAGACTGTAGCCTTCAATATGCATTATGAGGTCCGGAAAGTCTTGCTAACACTTGCGTTTAAATTTCAAATTGCAATGGTTAATTCTTGGTATTTCCTCGGTTTCTTGTTTTGAAGGCCTAATCTTAATCAAATACAGAATTGTTTCTGTGAAAGACAATGTTGTATCTACCATTGGACCATCTATTTAAGTATGTGTGGGACCATTCCATTAATTCAATCCATCCGAAATGAATTGTCACCTTCACATCTTCTACAAATTTTGTACCTTGGATTCGGTTGTGAGATATAAATTAATTATCCTGTAGTTCAATCAGTTAGCTTCACCAGAACCTTCATTAGTTCATGATTGTCTACAATTCTCAAAGTTCTTTTTCTTGAACTCGGCATCACCTTGTCGCAAACCGTTCCGTGTTTCACTCTGTATCCTTTTATCAGAGATATTCTAAGCTATATCAAAATATCGTAAATTCGACTCAAAAACATGAGCATAGATGTTTGGGTTAGGCCGAATTCCATAATTTCTAATGGCATTCGAGTCAATTTCAAAATTGAGAGTCGACTTGCTAGAAATATATGATTAATTAATCAACTCGTGAGATGTACTCGTCTCAGTTTCAGTTATTATGAGTATACTATATTATAAATGTTTAAAGTCCCTTATATGTAAACTATCTTGGAGTGACAAATTTTGAATTTACTAAGCTATAAGCATAACCCCCTCCAAAGGTTATTATTATTATTATTATTATTATATTATATTATAATACCTAAGCCCTCTATACTAACTTTCTTGGTTTTACAAAATTGAATTATCAAAACTATCCAAGTCAATCGACCACGCCCTCAAAGACCGAAAATGCATTAATAAACTTCAATGATACCGAAGGGACAATATCGTAACAAATTTCCCAACGTTGGCATGTCCGTATGAATTTCCAAAAATATCCTTCACTTAATTAAAGAAAAGGCTAGTAACATGTTACTAATGTAATTTCATTTAATCTATAATTCTCATTCTTTCGCCTCATTCATCATATATAATCAGATTCATCTCAAAGAACGAGAAAAAAAATGTTCCATCCCGTTTTCGCACACTCTCAATTCTAATTTGATTTTAACCACATTCAATTCGGTGCTTATATATTACATTACACACACCAACGTGTGTACGTCGTCCCTGTTCTATCTTTATTAATCGTGTATACCATTCAACATGTTACATATACGTCAAATGCACGAACAATACACTAATGACTGTATAATTAAGCATTGGACAAAAGTTTGCCCACACGAAATGTCCTTCAATCCTAGTGCCTAGTGGGCTTGTATATGAGATACAAAACCATGAGACGAGAATATTCAAGTTCGATACTTAGCATCACTCAAAGCACTGGCCTGACTAGCAACCGCTCCACCCACCTTGTAGTGCTTACATAATCGTCTCTCTGTTTTTTGCTCAAATCTAGGGTGCTTATCGGGCCGGGTCAATCTGTACCCGGCCCGGTTCGGAATCGGAATCGGGCTAACCGTTCCAAACCGCCCGGAACAGTAAGAAATCGTTCGGGGGATCCAAACCGGTAGCACCAACCGGTTTCGGAACCGGAACCGCTTAATTTCGAAAAAAAAAATTTATATTTTTTTATTTAGATTTTCAATTGCCATCTTTTATAATTATTTGTATGCATTTATATTATGAAATGAAGAAGAAATATATTGAATTTGTGATGAATATTGTGGAAACATTTACAAAAATAAAAAATTTGAAAAAGCGTTAAAAAAAAGAAAAAAAAAAAAAAAAAAGGACCAAACCGGATCGGATTGGTCCGGAAACCGGTTGGAATCGGAACCGGTTCCCTTAACGGATCGGACCGGTTCTATGCTTAACATATCCAGAACCGTCCGGTTTTCAGAGCGGACCAGATCGGTTCGGTCCGTTAAGCAACCCCTACTCAAATCGCATCCCCAATTGTACTGCTTTCACGGGAAAATATTGTGACTGACATTTAATT
>CAJQUN010002930.1:0-20603 GCA_907163345.1 Haberlea rhodopensis | reverse complement strand
ATGCTTGGAAATACAGGAAGTGCTTGTATTTTATGATTTTGCATTTACGTCTTTGCATTCATATTATGTTGAATATGAATTGTGTTTATGCTCATGTATTAGGGTTGTCTTTGTAGTGCTTTTGATGATGAGAACCAGGGTCGGGGTTGAAATGCTGAGCTATAAGGAGTGCTACAGGATTAGCAGTTAGAAAGATTTTGTATAGCTTCTACTTGTAGTAGAATGAGACTATAACGTAGTTACCTTTTGTAGGAATATGTGCAAATTCCTTTTTGAACTTTTGGTACTGTAATCTCTTAAGCTCAGGTTAATCAACACTACATTACTACTCTGATTTTATGCATGTGAATGCTTAGTTCTCTTAATTGCACCTAAATATCTTGATGTGATAATGGGGTCTCACATCTTCCTTGAATTTTTGTTGGTTTGGGAGGTTACTCCATTACGGGTGCTGGTGTGGGTTTGGTTCCTCCTCGCGTTTTGGTGTGTCGTTCATGTTATTTCATGATTCGACAATGTTGATCCGTGTGGATTGCGTGGTCTCGACATACTGGAGTACGCCTATGCAAATTTCGGGGCGAAATTTTATTAGTGGGGGATAATTGTGATGCCCGGGTATTATTAAGGTGTTAATCCCGGTGTGGTAATAATCCTTAATGGATTTTAATTGTGGCAATTATGATTAATTGCGGTTTTGGGACTCCCGGGGGATTTTAAATCTGGTTTTTGGAGTCGTTGATCCAAGGATGAGATTGTATTCTTATCGTGGTGATGACCTTGGAATTTGGTTTTTGATGAGATCTGGGGTCCGGAGTACTTTTGTACTGAGGCTGTTAATGAAAATTGAGTTGGAAAGATACTTTTTAAAACAGATTATTTTTAAATGAATCATGATGTAGTTGTGGAGGTATTGGTATTTTGGAGCCTTGGTGCTATATATACCAAATGGACTCGGTATTCCGTCATTATGGCGGAATCTCTTCTTCTCTCCCTCTCTCCCTCACGCCCTCTCACTCTCGCCCCCACCCTCTCTCTCCCTATCGTCCACCCCCTTTCTCTTTTCGGAAGCACATCGATGGGGGGCTCGTCTTGGGAGCCCGATTTCTTGAAGAAAAGCTGGTAATCTTCTTCTCCTCAACTTTTTAGCTTCGATTTGATTATGGTATTGTGCTTTGTTGGTTAAGTTTTGAGTTGGATTTGAGAATTGGGGGTTTTTGGTTAAAAATCTAAAAAGTTGTTTTTATTGAGTTTAATTGGTTTATTTGGAGGGTTGAGGAAGTTAGGGTGTTGGTTTTGAGTTTGGGTGTGAAAAACACCTTTAAGAAGCTCGAATCTTTCCGCCCCCGCCGCAGGTCTCATCGATCCTTGCGCTCGATCGCGGCTTGGCTCGATCCATGCGACATGATTACGTGCTTGGGAGGAGAGCGATGAAAGATAGTCATGCGATCTCAGGCGATCGGCATCGATGATCGGATCGCCTAGGGTTTATTCGATCGCGAGGTTTGGCGATCGATCGCGATGGCAGTGTTCGGGACAGTAGACTCGCGCGATCGATCGCGCCTGAAGGGCGATTGATCGCCCCCCTGTTTGGTTGGTTTTTTTTGGATTTTGGAAATGTCGGGATTTTGGAATCGAGGTTTAATTAGCCTATTTCGGGGTGATGTCTACATTCCAATGGGAATGCTATACCTTTTAAAATGGATTGGTTGGAGCCAAATTTAATAAACTGTAAAACCCCACACCTTAAACGTCGTCATTAGTTCATTATGACGTCGTATGTGTATAAATTTTTCATTTTCTTTTCATTCTTTAAAAAGAATGATTACATGTTTCCCATAATCCCATGACATAAATAATGTTAACAATTATATGATCATCTCTCTACCAACAATTAGACTCAAAGATTTCGCGCTCATTACCATCCCATTACACCACTTTATATATTGTGGTTTTTATAAAATATGGGCAGAGTCTCCCCATAAACTGAGCTATCCGGGATAAAACACATCACTAGTCATAACTCACAACTAGGGACAAACACAATACTAACACAAATACTAACACTAAGTAAATTCCCAGTCAGGGAAAACCCCCCACTATAAGACATCAAAAGTGGGTTTCAACACCCTTATATAGTCCATATAAAGACACAATGCTCAAAGAGAAGCCACGAATAACAGATACTCATCCAGATGCATAATTAACATATACCATCAGCTCAACCTCGTATATTCAGCTCAATCTCATACTACGCTTCTGGAAGCATCATCCACAAGGTTCGAGCCCAGCACACCCACCACCGTCATCATCATCGTACATGTTGCACCCCTGTTTCAATAGAACACCCCCCCACACAGGGTGAGCACCCTCCAACTCAATATTCAATCACAAATCAACATACAAAACATAATTCACATTCAACATTTAGATTATTCAAAACTCATAAATATACTCACCTCGTTGTACAATTCCGAATTTGTATAGCTTCCACACACTGTTCCTGTTTCAAACTAAACTCACCCGCAACCTATCATAAAGTTTTAGTATTATCACTGAAAATATGATACTCAACAACGCTTATGAATTCAATACAACAATAATATTTATTTATTCTCAAACATAATAGTTCAACATCAATGTAAACCTGGTTATCCCACTATCTCATTCTCGATACTTTCTCTCATATCGCTCATGCCCACGGCATCACTACTACCACAGTATAATCGGATCACGTACCACTACGTGTCCACCATAACTCGTATATGAACTCATAAAGTCAACACTTACCTGAAACATCTATTCAAAATTACATGTATACATGAATGTATAGTGTAGGGTCTTCCTACCTTAACATCATCTTAATACACAATTATGGACTAAATACCTTAATAACGTCTTAGGGTTCCGGTTGTAGCTTTGAGCTAATAAGATTTCAGGCCAACAATGAAATTTCAAACTTAACTCATACATTCTCAATAATGAATGTTAAAGCGATAGAATTAAACTACTCCCTAGAGTAGAGACTATCCAAAAGTCCCGTATCATATATCTTTCATATGCTCCTTTTGCTCACTGCCTCCCCGACCCTTAGCCCTTCGGTCCAAAAGTGTAACCTACAGGACAACCCATCATGAGCATGTACATCGTTTTACCTTACACATTATCAGACCAATGGCATATAAATAATTGCATGAAAATAATTGGTAACATATACTTCCTGGTTAATTGCATTAACCCTCTTTGGTTGTCCCTGTTTCATAGCCATGCATATAATCATTAATTCTTGACATGAATGATTAAAATCATCGTCTTATAAATATCGTCAACTTACAACATCATCATCATATAAGCATCATCATCTTATACATATCATCTTCTTATCACATCATCATCATATAAGCAACATCATCTTATAGTATCATCATCTTATAGCATCATCATCTTATAATATCGTCATCTTATAGCATCATCATCTTAATAACATCATCATCTTATAATATCATCATCATCTTATAACTTCATCATCTTATGACATCATCATCATCTTATAACATCATCATCTTATAATATCATCATCTTATAGCATCATCATCTTATAACTTCATCATCTTATAACATCATCATTTATAATATATCACAATCTTATAGCATCATCATCTTATAACACATCATCATCTTATAACATCATCATCATTTAAGCTCATAACAAAATATAACAGTAAATGTACGAAGTCTTGGTTAAGTAACTTGCTGGTTATTCGTTAACTCCTTTTTGTTGACCCTGATTTACCTTCATACTATGGGCATCTTACCCCCCCCCCCCCCCCCCCCGTGGCATCTTACCACACAATAACATTGTATGGCCTCTTACCATATGGGCATCTTACCACATAATAACATTGTATGGCCTCTTACCATATGGGCATCTTACCCCGTGGCATCTTACCACATAATAACTTGTATGGCATCTTACCATATGGGCATCTTACATACCTTTTTTATAAACCCGTATAACACTATTATAAAAACTTACTTATCATATCATCTTCATAAATAACATCATCATCTTAAACTTATTTATCACAATCATCATCATAAACATCACCATCATAAACTTACTATCACAATCATCATTATAAACATCATCATCACATAAACTTACTTATCACAATCATCATCATAGTCATCATAAATACTTATACAATCAATGCATAGTCATAGTTAGGAGTGTGGTTACCCGTCCGATGCCCGTACCCTTCTTACGTACCTTAATTCCAAAAATGGAGAAGTTGTAGAACTTTATCTCCTTGAAGTTGTGGGTACCTGGGATGGTTCTACATAACCATACAAATCGATATTAGAAGCTAATTATAGTCCAATATCCAAAAATCCCACCAAAATTCCAAAAACTCATATTTTTTGTATCTCGCGATCGATCGCCGCCCAGCCCGATCGATCGCGAGATCATACTGGACGAAGGTGAAAATTCACACCTTGGCGATCGATCGCCACTTTTGGCGCGATCGATCGCCAGCCTCGCCGATCAATCGCCCAAAAGTGGCGATCGATCGCCAAATGCTACTGGCCGCTGGAGGCTCGCGATCGATCGCCTTCGATCGCCGAACTGAACCACGAAAATCGCCATTTTTGAGCATTTTTAAGCTCCACTTCATTCCTTACAAACCCAAACTTCCCTACAACATCAATATCATCATAACTCACAAAGACCCACATAAACACTTCAAAAACCATACCCCAACCATAAGTACCATAACCCAAAACCAACCCAACAACCACATACAACATCAAAAACAACCCATTTCACACCCCAACATCACTTTAGGAACTTGGGAATGGTCTTTACCTGACTAACTCCAAATCCTACAATAAACTCACAAACAAGGTTTTGTGAAGATTCTCTTCTTCTTCCTTTTGGTGGATTTTCGAAAATGGGAGATGGTTTAGGGTTGAGGAATGAGTTGGGGATTTTAAAGTGATTGTGATACGGTAAGTGTGGGTATAGTGGAGAAAAGGGGGGTTATAAGGTTAATATGAAAATTATACCCCAAAGTTAACATGATGTATAAAATACCCCAACATGTATTTTATAGCATTTAATAAAATGCAACAAACTTCCTCTAAATTCACATCTTCCTCATATTTAATAATCAACACAATTAATCATGTTAACATCTTATTACCCACCCACCAAATAAATCAATTACCACATAATTCATCATATAAACATAATAAATGCCTTAATTGCATACATCAATTTCGGGGCATCACATTACTCCCCTACTTATAAGATTTCGTCCTCGAAATCGCATGCACTTACCCATAAAGAACTCAACATAAATCATACCAGAAATAGTTCCGGGTAATGCTGGCACCATCTGCCGTTCCGTCTCCCACATAGTCTCCTCGACACCCCGACGATCCCACTGAATTTAATCATCGTATAACTTTACTTCAATCTGCGTATCCGTCACGATCCATCCAGATCCAGCCGTTCTACCGTAGGATATCTAGAGATCCAACTCACTTGGGCTATAATACATAATGAGATGGATCTGGCTCATATTCCTCGGGGATAACTTCCCCCACATACCAAAACGAACTACACCCCTGAAGGGTGAGATTTTCAAGAAGACCTCGTCTTGTACTTTGGAATTCTAGCGGTCGCCGTCACTTATGGGGCAGGTTGCTTGCCTATCCTGAGCCGCTTTTTCATCTTTTGACGTATCGTCTTAATCTTGTCTTCTATATCCTTATCATATCCGGTCCTCCGACCGCCTTACTAGTCAGGTCCTCCCAATACCAATACGGTGACCTACATCGTCGTCCATAAAGAGCTTCAAAAGGGCCATTTGAATGCTTGCCTGATAGCTGTTATTAAAGGAGAACTCTACAGTGGTATAGAAACTTGCCACGGAGTATCAAACTCCAATACACATGTCCTCAACATATCCTCGAGTGTCTGTATAGTACGCTCTGTCTGACCGTCTGTCTGCGGGTGATACGCTGTACTCAGTCTCAACTCTGTGCCCAAAGTTGTCTGGAGACCCTCCCAAAAATGTGAAGTAAACCTTGGGTCTCTGTCAGACACAATCGAGACTGGAACCCCATGCAGCCTCACCACATCCCGCACATATAATCGGGACATCTTTAGGTATGTGAAAGACACATGACAAAGGATGAAGTGAGCTACTTTCGTCAGCCTAACCACGATCACCCAGATCGTATCAAATCCAGAGGCCGCTCTTGGCAAGTGGGTTACGAAGTCCATAGATATATGCTCCCACTTCCATTGGGGTACTTCCGAGCTCTTCAGCTCGCCACCACAGGCCTCTCTCTTTTGCCTTTCCTGCTGCTGGCAGATCAAACATCTTTTGACAAGACTATAACATCACGCTTCATACGTCTCCACCAGAATTGACCACTTAGGTCCTTATACCTTTTTCTTCCTCCTGGTGAATACTGAACCAGCTACCGTGAGCTCGCTCCAATATTCCTCTCCCGCAACTCCGGCACATCTGGGACTACCCAACGGTTGCCCAGTCTCAATGAACCATCTTCAGCCACTCTGAACTTTGATGGCTGTCCTTGAAGTACTATCGATGACCATCTCTGAACTTCCTCATCCGACCTCTGGGCCTTCCTGATAATCTTGAATATGTCTGGCTCAGCCAACAAGGTTGACACTCGCACCGGCGACGCGTCCACATCGAAATCATAGCCCAGATGGCAATAAGAAGTCATCATCGCTGATAAACACATAGCGTTCTCAGCAGTACTTTTCACTTCCGACTTAAGGCGTCTGCTATCAATTTTGCTTTACCTGGATGGTACTCAATTTTACAATCAAAATCCTTGAGTAAGTACAACCATCTTCTTTGTCGCCTATTCAACTCAGCCTGTGTGAACAAAACTCAGGCTCTTATGGTCCGTGTAGATGGCAAACGACTACCATGCAGTAATGCCTCCAAATTTCAAGGCAGATATAAGGCTCCAATTCAATGGGTCCCTAGCCTCAGTGGTTTCAACCGCCTCGATGCATCCGCCAAGGCATAACATAGCCATCCACATACACAGTCCAAACCCTGCATGATGTCTCAAAGTCCAGTACACCTTGATGCATCGTGTACAAGGTAAACCTCTTATTCTCAGAAGGAATCACCAATATAGGTGTCGTAGTCAAACGACGCTTCAATCCTTGGAAGCTTTTCTCACAAGTTTCGGACCAATAGAACGCACTCCTTTCTGAGTCAGCTGTGTCAGGGGTCTGGCAATCCCTAAGGATCTGGAGTACTGTTCTCAAGTGCTTCACGTGTTCCTTTTCAGTTCGAGAGTAAATAAGCATATCGTCAATGAAAACAATGACGAACTGATCCAAATATGGTTGGAGCACCCTGTTCATCAGGCTCATAAAATAGCTAGGGCATTCGTCACCCCAAAAGGCATGACTAAGAATCCGTAGTGCCCATATCTAGTCCTGGAAGCTGTCTTCTGTACATCATCCTCTCGAACTCGAATCTGATGATACCCCCGATCTCAGATCGATCTTACTGTAGAGCCTCGTACTCTGCAGCTGATCAAACAAATCTTCGATCCTCGGAAGCGGATACTTATTCTTTACAATAGCTTTGTTCAGTTGTCTGTAATCGATGCGCAGCCGCATCGAATCATCTTTCTTCTAACAAACAAAACTGGCGCACCCCCAGGGCGATACGCTAGGGCGTATATAGTCCTTATCAAGGAGCTCTTGCAACTAAACCTTTAACTCCTTTAGCTCCGTTGGCGCCATCCTATACGGGGCACGAGAAATGGTAGACGTCTCTGTAGTAACTTAATCCCAAACTCGACCTCTCTCGTCGGTGGGAATACGGGAATCCCTTCCGGAAATACATCAGGAATACCGCCACTATGGGCACATCCTCAACCTTTAACTCTTCCCTCTTTTCAGTAACATCAACAGCATAGATGAGATATCAGTTATGGTCTCGTTCCAATACTGTGCCATCTTGACAGCAGATATTAACGGAATCCTTGAACGGGGACCATCCCCATGGAATGTCCATTGGACTCCCATATCAGATCTGAATCGGCAGTCCTTGTCTGTAGTCCACAACTGCCTGATACTTGTTCAGCACATCGATGCCCACAATGCATTCGAAGTCTGACATTCCCGGAACAATCAAGTCTGTCCTCAGCTCGTTACCCCAAAATAAATGAGGCCGTCATAAACCATCTGATCAGTTATCAAACTTCTTCCAGCGGGTGTCGAGACTACTAGAGGCATGGGCGACGGAGAAGTGCATATGAAATCGCATCATTTACTTCAGCATTTGCTGCTATGCTGCAACACACAGGGTTAACAACAATACCCAAAAGCGGTTCATATAATACATCGTTAGAGAAACAACATGTTAGTACAACATCATATACTTCATATGCAACATATGCATAAAACATGTTTAAAATAAGCACCTAGCCAACTTAGCTAAGGCTACCCTTCACTCATTCCCGGGTTATCTAACCACTGCTCTGATACCACTAATGTAGGGTCTTCCTACCTTAACATCATCTTAATACACAAATTATGGACTAAACATACATTAATAACGTCTTAGGGTTCCGGTTGTAGCTTTGAGCTAATAAGATTTCAGGCCAACAATGAAATTTCAAAACTTAACTCATTACATTCTCATAATGAATGTTAAAGCGATAGAATTATACTACTCCTAGAGTAGAGACTATCCAAAGTCCCGTATCCTATCTTCTTTCATGCTCCTTTTAGCTCACTGCCTCAACCCGACCCTTAGCCCTTCGGTCCAAAAGTGTACCTACAGGAACAACCCATCATGAGCATGTACATCGTTACTTAACATTATAAGGCAATGGCATATAAATAAATGCATGAAAAATAATTGGTAACATATACTTCCTGGTTAATTGCATTAACCCTCTTTGGTTGTCCCTGTTTCATAGCCATGCATATAATCATTAATTCTTGACATGAATGATTAAAATCATCGTCTTATAAATATCGTCAACTTACAACATCATCATCATATAAGCATTATCATCTTATACATATCATCTTCTTATCACATCATCATCATATAAGCAACATCATCTTATAGCATCATCATCATCTTATAGCATCATCATCTTATAATATCGTCATCTTATAGCATCATCATCTTATAACATCATCATCTTATAATATCGTCATCTTATAGCATCATCATCTTATAACTTCATCATCTTATGACATCATCATCTTATAATATCATCATCTTATAGCATCATCATCTTATAACTTCATCATCTTATACATCATCATCTTATAATATCATCATCTTATAGCATCATCATCTTATAACTTCATCATCTTATAACATCATCATCTATAACATCATCATCATTTAAGCATCATAACAAAATATAACAGTAAATGTACGAAGTCTTGGTTAAGTAACTTGCTGTTTATTCGTTAACTCCTTTTTGTTGACCCTGATTTACCTTCATACATATGGGCATCTTACCCCCCCCCCCCCGTGGCATCTTACCACACAATAACATCGTATGGGCCTCTTACCATATGGGCATCTTACCCCGTGGCATCTTACCACATAATAACATTGTATGGCCTCTTACCATATGGGCATCTTACCCCGTGGCATCTTACCACATAATAACATTGTATGGCATCTTACCATATGGGCATCTTACCCTTTTTATAAACATCGTATAACATTATTATAAACTTACTTATCATATCATCTTCATAAACATCATCATCTTAAACTTATTATCACAATCATCATCATAACATCACCATCATAAACTTACTTATCACAATCATCATTATAAACATCATCATCATAAACTTACTTATCACAATCATCATCATAGTCATCATAAATACTTATACAATCAATGAATAGTCATAGTTAGGAGTGTGTTACCGTACGATGCCCGTACGCTTCTTACGTACCTTAATTCCAAAAATGGAGAAGTTGTAGAACTTTATCTCCTTGAAGTTGTGGGTACCTGGGATGGTTCTACATAACCATACAAATCGATATTAGAAGCTAATTATAGTCCAATATCCAAAAATCCAAAATCCCACCAAAAATCCAAAAACTCATATTTTTGTATCTCGCGATCGGGCGCCGCCCAGGCCCGATCGATCGCGAGATCATACTGGACGAAGGTGAAAATTCACACCTTGGCGATCGATCGCCACTTTTGGCGCGATCGATCGCCAGCCTCGCCGATCGATCGCCCAAAAGTGGCGATCGATCGCCAAATGCTACTGGCGCGTACTGGAGGCTCGCGATCGATCGCCAAAAACGGGCGATCGATCGCCGAGTACTGACCACCACGAAAAATCGCCATTTTTGAGCATTTTTCAAGCTCCACTTCATTCCTTACAAACCCAAACTTCCCTACAACATCAATATCATCATAACTCACAAAGACCCACATAAAACACTTCAAAAACCATACCCCAACCATAAGTAACATATACCCCAAAAAACCCACATACAACATCAAAAACTAACCCATTTCAACACCAAACATCATAAAAACTTTAGGAATGGTTCCATACCTCTTAAGAACTCCAAATCCTACAATAAATCTCACAAACAAAGGTTTTGTGAAGATTTCTTCTTCCTTGCTTGGTGGATTTCGAAAATGGGAGATGTTTAGGGTTGAGGAATGAGTTGGGGATTTTTAAAGTGATTGGTAAGGTAAGTGGGTATAGTGGAGAAAGGGGGTTATAAGGTTAATATGAAAATTATACCCCAAAGTTAACATGATGTATAAAATACCCCAACATGGTATTTTATAAGCATTTAATAAAATGCCACAAACTTCAATAATCAACACAATTAAATCATGTTAACATCTTATTACCCAACACATAATCAATTACCACATAATTCATCATATAAACATAATAAATGCCTAAATTGCATACAATCAATTTCGGGGCATCACATATAGATACTAGATATACCTGCTCGTACGTCAACACGTATCTTATAGTAGACAACATGAACAAGCTATCATCAACGTCCGAAGTCTCCTGTAGAGTCTATATCGAATATTAATTCAATATTAGCTCGAAATAAAAGCAATTCATAACCATCATATATTTCTTACTTTCATATCCATATCATAAATCAATAACTCAATATTATGAATCAAATCATAATCAATACTTTGGATGCACACATCCTCACATTAATCATGATATATCATTGGTAATGTAAAACCCCATTATCTCCCACCAACCGCTACATCAACACACATGATGCAGAAAACACACACCCATACATGCCAGATCACACCCAACTCACATAGCAGTTCACTAGACACAACAGTTCAACAGGGGGAAATGAAGTGTAGGGTGTTTGTATAATAAACATCCAACCAGTGTCTAACTAATACAATCCAATTAAGCCATAAATAATTAATATTGGAAACCAAAACCCTCAACATAGCAACATAATTCTAGCCCCAAACAGCAACTAAAATCGATCACTCACCAAGGGGAAGCCAGGTGCACCCACAACTATCTAACTCAAGATTTAATCAAGCCACTACATGAATTAACGATATAATAATTGATTACACAACCATCAAGACTCCTAACCTCAAGCCAAAAGAAATCGAGCCCTAAATCCCCCAACCAGAAATTCGAACCAAGCAACAACAAAGATTTGAAGAAATGAGCAGCATAGCTTTCGGTCAACTAGCAGCAGAAAAAGACGTTCCAAATCGACCAAAAGTGAAGCAAAACAACAGCTAAAAGTTCGACCAACTACAACAGAAATTCAAGTTCCAAATGGCTGTAGAAATTCAAACCCAACACAGATTTTCGAATCATAAATCAGCAGATTTTTCGGACATAACCAAGACATCAAGCCAAAACATCAGCAGGAGCTACACAAACCCATATACATAGCAGAAACGCACACACGCCCACAGCACCTACACGCACACCATGCTTCAATCCCTTCCCTTTTTACCCACTAACAAAATAATGGTCTAGAAACAGCTAGGATAACCAACAAGGTAGAATCGAATAAACAAGCATCAAATATTTCCATGATAAAGCAAGACAATCGCCCCTGCCAAGTTCCCCAAAATCGTGAGAAAACCGAACCATACTCTATCAAATTCAAGGGGAAAGAACAACTAAGGAAGTAAGATAAAATCATACTCAAACTTTCCAGAAATTGCTACGAAATTCGTGAATCCCTCTTCTTTCCCGTCTGCATTCGTCGCGACCGAGAGAAAGAGGGGAAAGGGGAAGAGAAATCGTCTAGGAGGAGAAGTAAGGAAGGATCTTCACATGCACAAGCCCTCGAGAATTGGCCACAAAATTGTTGGGATCATGCAGCCCTAGCCGCTGTTCTTCTCGCGTAGAGAGAAGGGAGGAGACGGGTGAAGAGCGACGCGAAAAATGGGGAGAGAGAAGGAAGTGATATCGGTTAAATGAGGAATGGGAGTGAGGAGGTGGTATTATCCCTATTGTTATATTTAATCCCTACCCTTCATTTAATTAATTCCTTACCTTTTAATTTAACCAAACAATTATTTTCATACTCAATTTGGTTCACATAATAATTTATTCATCATTCACAAGACTCATTTCAACCCGGAGTTATTTGTTCATCTCTCGACTAAAATATTAACCCGAAGAATTTCTTAATCTCCTTGTATTTATTTACATTATCAAATCAACTCCGGAATTATTTATCTCAATTTCGGCCCAAAGTCCGATACCTAAAAATTAAATCCCGACACATCACATAATTATCGTAATTTAATCCAATAAATGATTATTAATAAATCTGGACATCACAAAAACGGAATTCTCGATTGAGTTTTTGGCTATCATTTAAACTTATAAAATGGAATATTTTGGGTATTATGCATGCTTAACCCGGGGTCTTTTAAAATGGTAAATTGTCATGGATTGACGATATTTTTGGAGGTTGTAAACGTGCTTGGGCACGTGGTTGCATGCTTATGTTTGATTGTAAGTTATTTGTGTGTTAGCACATAATTCATCGGGTCGTGGGACTCAGGTAAGGTTGGACTCGAACTGCGAAATTATAAGGTACGTATAACGTACGAGCATAGCCCTTTTTGTAATTGCAATTGTTGAACGCATGGTACATTATATTGCAATAAATGGATAGACATTGAGAATTATATGATGCCGCTTTTGAGCGAGCAATGATTGGGTGTTGTCGCCTTTGAGCGAACATCGGTTATGACGCCACTGTTGTTGAGCATGCATGAGGATAAAATGCCGCTATTGTAGAGCGAGCGATGAAATAGAACTATGGAACCATAAGTGAGATATATGGAATATCTATAATCATTGTTTAATGATTTGATATTATTGATTATGATATCGGTACGTGGCAAACAGATTTGTTAATCAATGTAACGATTAACTGGAATTTGCGAATTTGATGGTTTCAGTTATTTTGAGAATAGGAACAGCACAGGGGATCCTAGATGAGGATGATGCCATCCAGGGAGTGTCTTTTAATATTCATAGCATTTACTTGTGTAAATTATGAAATGTAATATTGTACTTATTGGATTGGGGATAATGGTATGTTCACCCCGTGTGGGGGCTGTCTCTGTTGGGGCAGGTGATTAGGTACATCGATGGCTTTGGAGTTGAGCTCAAGCTATGGAATGGAGTTGCTTCTAGGGATCGAAGTACCAGTGACGTTATTGAGCACCGTGTTTTTATACATTTGATACACACATACTTATTTGATGCTCGCATGTGAGCACTATTATGTGTATATGGTATGTATAAGAAGGCAAGGGCCTTTCTCTCTTCATTTATGAGTTGCATGCAATTATTTATTGAATTGCTAAATGAACTGAGAACATGTTAGTGTATTATAATGGTGCAATGATATGTATGTGACTTGGTTGGGGGAAATTAGACATCATATGGAATAATGTAAAGAATTTTATTATTGGCATGATTTGCTATGATGACAAGTGTGTTTTCCCCTACATATATGATTACATGCACTAAATGCTTGGGTTAATACACTAATAATGGGATAAGGGCACGGGGAACCTTACATTAGTGGTATCAGAGCAGTGGTTTGCTCTTTGGGGCTGTTGAGGGCCTAGGATCATATTGATGGAAATGAGTAGCACATAATTATGCATGATGGTAGTTAGTGTTGTGTGACACAACTATTTTGCTTATGTGCGTTTATGATATGTTATCATAGTGGAATAATTATATGTCATGACATCTATGGAATCATAATATAATCTGTTGATTATGATTGTTAGTTGTGGCATAGGGACAACCAAAGGGAGCATTTTGAAATGCAATGGGATGCAGGAAGTACTTTGTACTTGTGGTTTATGCATTTACCCTTTATAATCATATAGTGGTGAATATGGATTATTATACGCTCATGGTTTGGAATCATTCCTGTATGAACGCTTTGGCATGGAGGGCTAAGGCCAAGATTGACGGGCACCAAACGGTAACATGTATTTTATATACATTATGGATTATGCATTGTGGTTGCATATATATTGGAGTGATGATTTTAATGCTTTGCCGCTAAATGTTGAAGCGAGGGTTTTGCCGCATGTCACATTGAAGCGAGGTGCATTAAAATACACTCATTGTGGTTGCATATATATTGGAGTGATGATTTTAATGCTTTGCCTTGCGCTAAATGTTGAAGCGATGGTATTGCCGCATGTCACATTTGAAGCGGGGTGCATTAAAATACACTCATAGTGATGTATATTGGGATATGGATTATGCATTGTGTTACGGGTATAGATGGGATGCTTGGTGACTATCCCATGAGTCGTTGTTATGGATGAGTGATGATTTTAAATGCTTTGCCGCTGTCACTTGACGCGATGATAGAATACTTGCCGCTGTCATATCGTAGCGAGGAAAGAATATTTGCCGCCAAATGTTGAAGCGAGGGTATTGCCGCATGTCGCATTTGAGCGAGGTTATTTGTGATGTCCCCGAAATGATTAATTGTGTTTAAGGCATAAATTGTGTTCGTATGATTAATTATGATTAATTATGGTGGTAATTGCCTTATGTGTTAGAATTAATCGCCATGTGGAAATGCTTGGTCATGTGGACTGGTAGAGCATTTCAGGGTGCACGTTATGCATGTTTGGTAATCGGGTGTTTTAATGGCTTACATGTGTTAGTAGTCATTTATTTTGTGAAACATGCATTTAATTGATATTTGGCGCATTGTGGTGAAATGTGTCTAAAATACAATGTTGGGCATAATTTGCATCATGTTAGGAAGTGGGGTGTAAAATTTAATTAAACTTTCATAACCCACTATAACCTCATATCCTCTTTACCCCCTCACATTATTCAACCCCCAACACTTTTCAAACCCTACCCTCCTCCTCTCATTTTCGAGTTGAACTCCAAGGTGGAAGAGAAGTTCTTGCAAAACTTTATTCTTGTGATTTCTTGGTAAGATTTGGGGCCTAGGAAGTATATACATATCATCCCTTGTTGTTTTGTGAGGTTTATTGTGAATTTGGGTTGTTGTTTGGAGTTTGAAAATGGGTTTATTTGGGTTGGTATGTTTTGTGGTTGGGTGTGGGGATTTTGGGGTTGTTTTATGATGTGTATTGAAGGTTTTAAAGTGTTTTTATGTTTTGAGTTTGTTGGTATAAGTGTTGTGGAAGTTGGGAAGGAATTTTTGGTGCAAAAATGGTGAAAATCGCGTGTCTGTGCGAGGCGATCGACCGCCTGAAAGGAGGCGACCGATCGCCTAAGGGCAGTGGGCAAATCGCAGGGCAGGCGATCGATCGCCTAAAATGAGGCGACCGATCGCCGAGAGGCAGTAGCCAATCCAAGGGTTAGGCGATCGATCGCCATGTTTGAAGCGATCGATCGCCGCGAAGAAAAATTTGAGGCGATCGATCGCCTCAGTGGAGCGATCGATCGCCAGCTGTGAAATTTTGTAAAATGATTTCTTTTGACGAATTTTTGGTATTTGACTATTATTTGGCTTCTAATATTGAATTGTATGGTTGTGTAGAACCATCTCAGGTGCCAACAACGTCGAGGAGATAAAGTTATACAACTTCTCCACTTTTGAAACTAAGGTACGAAGTGAGACGTACGAGCATCGGACGGTAAATCGTGTTACAACTTTAATGATGCATATTGTGAATAGTGTGTCCTTATATGTGATGGAATATGTGAAATGATAGTGTTATATCATGATATTGGAATCAATTGTGTTTGATTATTGTGGTAGAATTGATGAATGTTCCGGTAGCCTTTATCTCAGAGCGAGGGAGGTACTTGCCGCTGTCATATGAAGCGATGGTAGTATGATATTTGCCGCTGTCATGTCTAAGCGAAGTAACATGCCGCTGTCATTGTCGAAGCGAGGGATATCATATGATGCCGCTATATGTCGAAGCGAGGGGTCCTAAATTCCGCTGTTGTATTGGGACCGGAACAGTCACAATTCTAGTGATTAATGTGAAATATTGTGGATATAATTGGAAACGCGTTATCGATCATTATGTCGTGAACTAATGATTTTGTGCATAAATTTGTGAAACAGGAACAACAGTGAAATGTGCTAATGTGGTGATCAAGGAGCATATCTATTATTTGCCGCATGCGCTTAATTATTTTGTTAAGTTGAATTGTGATTAAATGGTGATATATATCTGCTCATGGTGAGTTGTTCCTGTAGGTACGCTTTTGGACAAAAGGGGCTCAGGGTTGGGTTGAACTGTGAGCTGAAAGAGACTTGAAAGAAGTTAGATTACAGGATTTTTGTTAGTCTTAACATTCATTTTGGGAATGTAATTAACTAACTATTGAAGTTTTATTTTTGGCCTGTAATTACATTGAGCTCACATAACAACCATAACTCTAAGATGTCTCTAATACATGTTTAGCCATGTTTATATCTTGATTCCGTTAAGGAACTAGGGTCCTTACATTAGTGGTATCAGAGCAGTGGTTAGAGAACCCGGGAACGAGTGAAGGGTAGCCTTAGCAATAAGTTGGCTAGGCATCTACTTTTAAACATGTTGTGCGCATATGAAGCATGTGAGTGATGCTAACATGTTATGGTTTTCTAACGATATATTATGTGAATTGTCTCGGATATTGTTGTTAACCCTTGTGTTGCAGTATGGCAGCAATGTCGATGTTGGTGATGCAATAAGTGTAAATGCTAGTGCTAGGCATACAAATCTCTTACCGCCGCCAGCCTTGGGCGAAGAGCCGTCCGAACACAACAGTTATTGCCGGGAGAACTGAGTTTGACGCAATTTCTAGCTTATCGGCCCCCGACTTTTGAAGGGACTGAAACAGGGGAGAAGGCTGAGGAATGGCTAGAGAGGTTGGAGCAGATATTTGTAGCTGCCCCGTGCGCAAAGACAGCTTGGATACGGCTAGCAGAATTTCAATTGGCCAAAAAGGCGCTGATGTGGTGGAAGACCACAGTAATTGAACAGGAGGCTTAGGGTCAGGAAATAAACTGGAAGCTGTTTAGGACTCGATTTCTGACCCGGTACTTCTCAGCGGCACGGCAGGCTAAAGAGGATGAATTCAATAGCTTGAGGCAAGGTACTATGCCGGTGTCAGACTATGCTCTCCAGTACTGTTCCTTACTCAGATATGTGCCTCATATCGCCTCTAGCACCCAAGCAAAGATGATGAATTTTATGAAAGGCTTGAGGCCGGAGTTGTATGATAGGGTGATCACTTATGGCCCTAATTGTTTTGATGACGCCCTAGCACGAGCTGAACTGGCAGAATTAGGAGTGGGTGCATATCCGACTGTGGTACCACCTCCAGCACCATCTCAGAGACCGACCCCTGAAAACTTGAAACCAAGGGGCGACCATTTTAAGCCAAAGGGGAACTCATCATCTTCCAGATTCAGTGGTAGATGGCAAGATGCTCGTGGAAGGGCGGTCGTGGGAAGTAATGCTCCGTCTCATAGGGGACAGTCTCAGGCTAGCAATTTTGAGAAGGTTAAGTGTTTTCTGTGCGGGGGACCCCATTCAGTGAAAGGATGCTCTGCTTGTTATGAGTGTAAGCATGGTCACTTGGCCCGAAATTGTCCTAACCGGGGAGGGCCACAGAATACTATGGGGAGACCTTCAGACAGGCCACGATTGTTATATTAACGTAAACAGCGGAAGATTTAGTTAAAAACTTTATCAAGTGACCCTCAAATTTTTCGCATTTTGTTTCTAAAACTTTCCGAATAGTGAAAATATTTATTTCCAGTTTACATCTAACATGATATTAATCGCATAAGCATAACGTATAAATCTCAGTAAAGTAATACTTAAAAACAGATACTCGGGGCATACCCCGGTAATTTAAAACATAAGTAAAATACTAAACAACTACTGGGACTCAAAACATAAATCGTATACCTGAGCTCGCTCTCAAGGAGCTCTGGTATTTATCGATGCTTCATCTCGAGCATCCACAGTACGTCCACCTGTAATACTGTCATGTCCATCCAACAAAGACATGACAGCCCCCCGCGAAGGGGGTCAGAACCCCAGTACGAGAAACAATAAAATCACAGTGTATGACAAATAACATGCGATGTATGCCGTGCATGAATGCAAATGCACATGAAGGGTATCAAATCTCGAATATCCCTGTCTCAAGGGTCCAAAGGAAATCATCAATCACTCATCAGTGCTCGAGCAGGATGTGACACGCTCCGCGCTCCGATCTATCTCTCAGTCGAGCCATCGGCGGTCCATCATCTCGTGTCTGGGCGACGTCGGCACGCTCGTCGCTCCGGCATCCCTCAGCTCACTCTCACTCCTGCCGAGCCAACGGCTGCCCATCATCCCCAGACACGCATCACTCATACCAAGAAAAGATATAGGTACCAAGAACGAATCAATAGGCTCAACATGACATGCTCAATGTCCATGCGTGTCAATGCATCATGCAATATCATAATCTCATGTGATGCACCTCAAATCTCATGTCATCAATATCATGCAGTCAATGTACCATGTAATTCACATACTGCAAATCAACTTATCACATAGTCACATAAGGAGCAAGTAATGACAAGTAAATCATACCCGGGAACATCACATGTCTTTGCGAGACATTGTGATAAAACCCGTTTCTCTACGTACCTCGGACCAGTAATAATTTACCGAGTGCTCCAAAATAGTCCCGAAATTATTTAACCTGGTCATAAATACTACAAAATTATCACTAAGTGTTTAAGGACACAAAAGCTAAAATAAGTTTTTAAAGGTGTTTTCCTACTGATTTTTCCTTCAAATCAGACTGACCAGTTTTAGTAGAAAATTCATAATAAAATCATATGACTTCCAAATGACCCGATTCCAGTGCTCAAAGTTCCAAAACTCAAAGGACTTCATTTTCTTGACTAATAGTGTCGGGCTAATTCTTCCAGTAAAAGTAGTTAAAAACACTAAATACGTAGCTTTTGAAATTCTGTTTTCAATCTCGAGCAGTGTTTGTAAAATCGCCATAACTTTTCATTTTAAAACCAAAATGGGTTCCCAGTGGCAAACGACAGAAAACTCAAACTACTAAAATACTTATTTCTGGAGAGTTTTCGAAATTCCTAGCCGAAAATGCTCAGGAACTCGGACAACACTCTGCATGACATTTTCGCCCACATGCAGAACACGATTTGCACACATAAAGTATAAATTCATATTTAATTGAAAATAAGTCCAAAATAAGTCATTCTTTTTTTAAATTCAAGAGAATGAAAATATCTACAAGGTCATGTAAAATTCGACAACAGAATCGAAATTAAACTTGTCAAAAGTTCGAAATTCTACACTGCATGTGCATTTCCAGCACATGCAGAGTTGAATCTGGCATAGTTTAGTAAAATGGGCGTAACTCACTCAAATCAATTCCAAATGATCCCAATTTCAGCCACAGAACAACAACTCAAATATCTACAACTTTTATTTGAGGCTCACAGTAATATTCCGAAGTTAAGTAGTCGAAAATACAGAGCCATATACTGCATGCAACCATAGTTTCGCTGAACTCATGGCAGTATGAGTTTCACCTCTTTATTCATAACATAACTCTAAAATCGACCCACCAGCATAAAATCGAAGATTACAGTATAAAAGGGAATGATATACCTCCCAAGCTTTTAAAAACACCCAAAGCCTTGAAGCTCTCCTAAATCCTATCCAAAACCAAGCTTGCATGCAAGGTTTGAGCAAAAATGATGAAGGAAGGGAGGTGGAGCTTTTCGAATTTAATGGAGGAGGAAGAAGGAGGATGGCTTTGCTTGTGGGAGTGAGGAAAGTGAGAGGGAATATCAGATGTTGGAGTAAAAGGCAATCCCATGCCTTGAAAATAGGTGAGGGGCGATGGAAACAAGGCCAATTTTATGAATTTTTTAAGTCATTCCATGCCCCAATAAACCCATGTGTCCCAAATATAATTTAAGTGATGAATTTTGCATGTATTGTGCCGAAAAATATGGCATGCAAATTATATTTGTGATGTGATT
>CAJQUN010002929.1:0-20605 GCA_907163345.1 Haberlea rhodopensis | reverse complement strand
TTAGTCAATCGATAAATGCAAAATAAATAAATGCGTAAGGAAATAAAGCAATAAACGACAAGGATATTTGTTTAGAAGTTCGGCGATGAATCGCCTACGTCTCCTCTTCCCGGTTAGATAACCTCCACCGAGGTTTCACTAGAATAACGATCTTGGCCTTGAGGGCTCCAAGTTAGCCAACAACAACTCTTTCCCGAGTTTACAACGCTCTTTCCCGAGCACACTACTCTTCCCGAGTACACCGCTCTTCCCGAGCACAATACCCTTCACGAGTATACAAAGCTCTTCACGAGCTACCAACACTCTTCACGAGTCTTCTTGGCTTAAGGACTCCAAGGATAGCCACACACACACTTGCACCAACTAGACTTTGGTATGACTTTACAATTTTCCAACTTGCTTTGGTGTTGGAGGACCCTTATAATAGATCAAATCAAAACAACCTTCACGGTGTACTCACACGAGCAAACCGACTCTAACAAAGAAGAGAATTACAAACTCCAATACAACTACAATGTATGGAGATTGCAATACACTTGAAATAATAATGATCAAGACTTTGTAGAAGTTATAGGCTTGTTCCTTAGCTTCAAAATGCTCCAAAGCATCCATATTTATAGTGTAGGAGGCCCCCTTAGGCTCCTATAGCCGTTGCTGACCAAAGGCTGAAATCACTCGTCGATCGCCTCAGCCATCGGGTCAGGCGATCTCCATCGCCGCGCCCCAACGGTCATCATAAATCACCGCATCGCCTCAGGCGATGTCCCGATCGCCTAGGTGGATCCAAGCATAAATCCAAAGCCGTAGCCTCAGCAGCTCAGATCCTTGCTCGCCTCGAGCGAAGTCCTGATCGCCTCAGGCGTTCAACGCATTGCCTCGGCGATCTGTTTCCATTGCGGAGCCTCGCCTGGGGCTACCGTGCCCGAATAATCACACTTGAATTCCTTCATTCCAATCCACTTTTTATCACTTAATCTGCACACTAAGTAGATGTATTAGTACAACAAACACAAGTTTTGTTGATCATCAAAACTCAAAGATTAACCGGGGATAATTTAACGCGATTAAACGCAACCATGAGTTTAAGGCTCAACAATCCCCCCTTTTTGATGATCACAAAACTTGATAAACTTGAATAAGTATATGCATGAAATGGAGTAAAAATGACTCCCCCTTAACAATTGCATAGCACATACAAGGTAAACAAGTAAAGCTTTAAACAAATAACTCTCCCCCTCAACCATGCATACACACAGCTCTCCACCTTAATCTATGCATGTATTAAGGTTCAAGTTTTCACAAAATTCTCCCCCTTTTGTGATAATCAAAAAAGCATAAAACTTTAAATAATTATAGCTCAAATATGTTGACACACATAACCATATTTTAACAATTTTACACATGGTCCTCACCAATAATGAGATTAAATCATATAGAGGAATACAAACATGCGTTTAAGGAAAACAATAATGAATTCTAAACATGGCAAAGTATGCATATGTTCCACCAAGATTTCAGGCATCTATGCTCAATAAACAATATAATTCTCAATGCATCATTAGATAAGTTGACAAACAATATAATAGCACATTCCTCATAGCAAATTCAAATTTGAATGCAAGGCATGTCAAGTTACTTACTATAAAAAAGATAAGCATACATCATCCATTAAACAATTATGCTAAGGGGTATTCCATTTTACTACAATGAATATTGAGCTTCAATATTTATTGATCACAATTAATTTGTGCCAATGAATTTTGAAATTGCTCTTTTAACATGTATAAATAAATTTTACCCTTGAAGATTTCGTTCTTGTCATAGGTCCACGCCTCGCGCTCTTCTATAGTAGTGAACAATACAAACTCCTCCTTTGAGTTACTTGTGCCTTCATCCTCCATTCCATTTTGTCCCTACAAGATAAATTTACAATAGGAGGTTCTTTGGTACCCATTTGATTTTTGGGTCCTTGATGGTTAGCTTTCAATGGCACTTTTGGAATCCATTTCCACCTCTTATTAGGTTGGTATTGGATTCTAGCAAACCTACACTTATTATTAGTGTGGCCATTTTGCAAACAATAGTTACAAGTAGGAGAGTCATGCTTGGCTTTAGCTAACCTGTTTGAAAATGATTTTGATTTGCTTGAAAAACCTAACCCGGCTTTATCAAAGCTACAACGTTGCAAGCCAAGCAATTCATTCATCTTTTTACTACTTTCACTAAATTTGCAAAATGATATCTTTAAAGAATTTAATATTCATTTTTCAATGAATTATTTCTTCATCTTTCTTAGCAATCTCAAGTTTGAGTATTTGTTACTCATCTTGGTTTTGCCAAGAGCATCAATAAGTTCATTATAAGACTCTAAAAGTTCATCAAATGAAGGTACCTCATCGTCTCTTTCATCTTCTTCATCTCCAAGCGCCATTAAACAAAGATTTGTGGCTTCTTCTTCATCGGAGTCGCTATCACTCCATGTGGCTATAAACGCCTTCTTCTTGCCTTTGTCTTCATTCTTCTTCCTAGGGCATTTGTTAGCATAATGACCTTTATCTTGACAATTATAACAAGTTACCTCATTTTTGGATTCATGTTTGGTTGCACTAGAGGTCTTTGACTTGCTATGTTTGTTGAAGAGCTTCTTGAACTTCTTTGTGAACAACATCATCTCTTCATCATCATCTTCTTCTTCATCATCGGAATGGTCTTTCCTTCCAACCAAGACGATCCCATTTCTTTTGGATCTATCCTCCTCCTTTACTTATCTCCTGTGGCAACTTCAAGCTCATGAGTCACCAATGTGCCATGGAGCTCATCAAGATCATAGGAAGCACTTTCTCCTTTGTTTGACTCGATGATAGCCGTCCTCTTTGCGTCCCATTCTTTAGGCAAGGCTCTTAGTGCTCTCCTCCATATTTTCTTTGGTGGGTACTTCTCACCAAGTTGAGCAAGCTCGTTTATGATTAGGGTGAGCCTCTAAACATAGAATCCACCTCTTCTCCTGACTCCATCTCAAATGTCTCATATTTGAGTTGTGGGAGATCTATCTTTGTCTCCTTCACTTGGTTGGTTCCTTCATGACAAATTTGCAATTTGTCCCATATCTCCTTAGCCGTTGAGCACATCGAGATCCGGTTGTATTCTTTCATATCTAAAGCACAATGCAAATATTAATAGCTTTAGCATTTGTGAAATTAAAATCATATCCGCTCTAGTGAAATCGTCCATTTCTTTGGGGACACTAATTCCTCCAACTTCCTTTAAAGGAATATGTGGACCTTTCACAATAATCTTCCAAAGGTCATAATCCACGGATTGGATGTATAGAGAAATTCTATTTTTCAATAGCCGTAATTATCACCCGTGAAGAGCGGAGGGCGATTTGTCGATTGACCTTGAGCAAACTCATTTGCTAGATTAGCCATAAAAAGATAATTTAAAAAAAAAATCAAATGGCTCTGATACCACTTGTTGGAATCGAAGAGGGGGGTGGAATGAGATTCCTTGGCTACTTTAGCTTTTTAAAATGAGTTTGAGAAATAAAATAGTTTTGCGCTTTGCGGAAGCCTTTAGTCAATCGATAAATGCAAAGAATAAAATAAATAAATGCGTAAAGGAAATAAAGCAATAAAAGACAAGGATATTTGTAGAAGTTCGGTGATGAATCGCCTACGTCTCCTCTTCCCGGTTAGATAACCTCCACCGAGGTTCCACTAGAATAAACGATCTTGGCCTTGAGGGCTCCAAGTTAGCCACACAACAACTCTTCCCGAGTTTACAACGCTCTTCCCGAGCACACTACTCTTCCCGAGTACACAAGCTCTTCCCGAGCACAATACCCTTCACGAGTATACAAAGCTCTTCACGAGCTACCAACACTCTCTCACGAGTCTTCTTGGCCTTAAGGGCTCCAAGGATAGCCACACACTTGCACCAACTAGACTTGTTGATAACTTTACAATTTTCCAACTTGCTTTGGTGTTGGAGGACCTTTACAATAGATCAAATCAAAAACACCTTCACGGTGTATTCACACGAAGCAAACAAGACTCTAACAAAGAAGAGAATTACAAACTCCAATACAACTACAATGTATGGAGATTGCAATACAATTTGAAATAATAATTGATCAAGACTTTGTAGAAGTTATAGGAGGCCCCCTAGGCTCCTACTAGTCGTTGCTACAAGCATCCATATTTATAGTGTAGGAGGCCCCCTAGGCTCCTACTAGTCGTTGCTACACAAAAGGCTGAAATCACTCGTCGATCGCCTCAGCCATCGCCTCAGGCAATCTCCATCGCCGCGCCCCAACGGTCAGTATAAATCACGCATCGCCTCAGGCGATCCAAGCATAAATCCAATGCAGTAGCCTCAGCATCAGATCCTTGCATCGCCTCGGGCGAAGTCCTGATCGCCTCAGGCGTTCAACCATCGCCTCGAGCGATCATGCCATCGCGCCAGGCGATCTACCCCTGCGCATCACCTCGGCGTCGCTCCATTCGATGGCCATGGCGAAGTCCCTGTGGCTGCCATCGCCTCAGGCGATGGTCACCATCGCCTGGGGCGATCCGTGCCAGAATAAGCACACTTGAATTCCTTCATTCCAATCCACTTTATCACTTAATCTGCACACTAAGTAGATGTATTAGTACAACAAACACAAGTTTTGTTGGTCATCAAAACTCAAAGATTATCCGGGGATAATTTAACGCATTAAACACAACCATGCGTTTAAGGCTCAACACACTGACAATTGTTTGGTTGTGATTTTTGAGTTTAATGTTGTGAAGTTTCAAATTTTATTGATTATTGGTGTTATTGATGTTATTTGTTATGGTGTTTTGTATGTGGGAGTTTGGTGTGAAGAGAGGTAGTGGTATTGTTAGTTTGGGGTGAAAGGTGAAGTTTTGAAGAGATAAAAATGGAGTTTTTTGAGTTACAGCAGCGACCGATCGATCGGCCTAAAGCAGTTGCGAAGGAAGAAATTTGGCACATACCAATCGATCGGTAATTCATGAGCAATCGATCGGTAGCGTGAAGTGATCGCACTTTTTTAACACAAATTATTTACCAATTCAATTTTAATATCAATTCAACCGCAAGAACATGGTATCAAGTTTTAGTATAGATAATTAAGATCAGGTTGTCGAACCCACATGAACTAATAATGGTAAGTACCAAATAAGACGCTTTCAACTATATTTAACCTACGAAGGTGAAATAAACATAAACTAATAATTGAAATTAAACTACTAAAATTGACCCAACTAAGCAAACAAAAGATAACGAGAAAAATTCACTCAATTCACCAATATAATCCTCTATGACCCTCAACTGAATATCCATATATGTCTAAGGTGACGAGTTCTTTGAAGTTAACTAATAAACTCTCTCGAGTTATATTAAACCTAATATCAAATCTAGTAAGTCACTCTCGTGTACTCTCACTATTGTATTAAGATCAGTGAAAACTACTAGCATTCGATTAGTAGATATCTATAGCTATCACATATGTATTTGACTTCATCTCTCGATCTCAGTCTGCAATCCACGGTATGAGTTATTGGTTCCGTATCATAAAATTATATCTCGATCTCAAGTACGACACTAACATCATCCAAATGTTAGCTAATCCTTCAAAAGCATTAAAATCATAAACACACGTAAATGATATAGGAATTCAATCAAAGTTTATTATAAAAGTCATAGGATCAAATCAATGGATCCCTTAGTCTTGATAAATAACTTTAGTTCAATATAATAACGTAAAAAGCTAAACAAAACTTGTGATGCCCCGAAATTAATTAGTTGCAGTTAAGGCATTAATTATATTTATATGATGAATCTTGTGGTAATTGATTTATATGATGGGTAATAAGATGTTAACATGATTTTATTGTGTCGATCACTATATGAGGAAGATGTGAATTTAGAGGAAGTATGTTGCATTTTACTAAATTCTTATAAAATGCCATGAAGAAGTATTTTATGATCATGATAAGTTTGGGGTGTGATTTTAAATTAATCCCCAACCCCTTCTTTTTAACCCTTCACCCATCATTTTAACCCCATTTCACCTTTACTCTTTTAAACCCCCCAACCCATCCTCAACCCTAAACCACTCCACATTTTCGAAATTGTTCAAGGGAGCAAGGAGGAAGCTTCACAAAAACTTTGTTTGTGTGATCCTTGTTAGGATTTGGAGCCTACAAGAGGTATGGAACCATTCCTAAAAGTTTTATGATGTTTGGTGTTGAAATGGGTTGATTTTGAAGTAGATTTTGTGGGTTGTTTTGGGGTATGTGTTATATATGTTTGGGGGTATGATTTTTGAAGTGTTTTATGTGGGTTTTAGTGGGTTATGATGTTATTGTTATTGTTGGGAAGTTTGGTTTTGAAAGGTATGAAGAGAAGCTTGAAAAATGTACATTAATGGCGAATTTTCGGGACTCAGCACTCGGCGATCGATCGCCCGTTCTTGGCGATCGATCGCGAGCCTCCAGTGCACGCCAGTAACGTTTGGCGATCGATCGCCACTTTTGGGCGATCGATCGGCGAGGCTGGCGATCGATCGCGCCAAAAGTGGCGATCGATCGCCAATAAGGAAATTTTTTGCCCCTCGTCCAGTGTGATCTCGCGATCGATCGCGCCTGGGCAGCGATCGATCGCGAGATATAAAAATGTGGATTTTTGATATTTTGTGGGATTTTTGGATATTGGACTATAATTAGCTTCTAATATCGATTTGTGTGGTTAGTAGAACCATCCCAGGTACCCACAACTTCAAGGCGAAAGTTCTACAACTTCTCCATTTTTGGAATTAAGGTCCGTAAGAGACGTACGGGCATCGGACGGTAAACCATACTCCTATATTATGATCATACTATGATTGTATAAGAATTTACGATGCTATGATGATTTTATGATGAATAAAGATGATAAGATACTTGATAAGTAAAGATGATTTTATGATGAATAAAGATGATAAGATACTTGATAAGTAAAGATGATTTTATGATGAATAAAGATGATAAGATACTTGATAAGTAAAGATGATTTTTGATGAATAAAGATGATAAGATGCTTGATAAATAAAGATGATTTTCATAATGAATTAAGATGAAGAGACGCTTACGATGATGTTATGATAAATGATGATGATGCTTATGATAAGTTATGATGACGCTTACGATGATGTTATGATAAATGATGATGATGCTTATGATAAGTTACGATGACGCTTACAATGATGTTATGATAAATGATGATGATGCTTATGATAAGTTATGATGACGCTTACAATGATGTTATGATAAATGATGATGATGCTATGATAAGTTATGATGACGCTTACGATGATGTTATGATAAGATGATGATGTTTATGATGAATTAAGATAAAGAAATGCTTACGATGATGTTACGATAAATGATGATGATATGACGTTACTATAACGATTATGATGAGACGATGATGTCTATAAGATGATAATGCTTACATGATGATGATGTTTACAAGATGATGATGTTTATAAGATGCTATGATGTTTATGATGAATATGAAACTATGTTCTTAAGAATGGTTGAATGTCCGGAGGTTATTATGGGCAAGCGAGGAAGGTCTTGCCGCTCACATAAATGAGCGATGGGGTACATCCGCTATCAAGGTGTAGCGATGGGTATCATCCGCTGAGCGACGGGTACATCCGCTATCAAGGTGTAGCGATGGGTATCATCCGCTAAGCGAGGGGGTACATCCGCTATCAAGGTGTAGCGAGGGGTATCATCCGCTGAACAAAGAGATACATCCGCTATCAAGGCGTAGCGATGGGTATCATATGAAGTGTTATGTCGAGCGAGGGGGCCAATTATACCGCTGTCATAATGGAACCCGGACAGTCCCATTTCTAATTAACATAGTTTGTTATGAGCATATATGTGAAGTATGATTTTAATCATTTATGTCGAGAACTAACGATTATATGCATGACCATGAAACAGGGACAACCAAAGAGGGTTATTGCGATTACCCAGGAAGTATACGTTACCCATTTACTTCATGCATTTATTTATATGCCATTACCCTATGATATTAAGTAATGATGAATATGCTCACGATGGGTTGTTCCTGTAGGTACACATTTGGATTTGAAGGGCTATGGGCAGGGTTGAAGAAGTGAGTTTCGAGATGCCTTATGAATTAGGATTCAGGATTTGGTATAGTCTCTACTCCAGGAGTAGTATAATTCTATAGCGCCATCCATTTGAGAATGTAATTAATTTGTTTGAATTTTATTTTGGCCTGTAATCCTAATAACTCACGTAATAACCGGAGCCCTAAGCCGTATGTAATGCATGTTTAGCCCTAATTATTCCTTGCTTATGATGTTAAGGTAGGAAGACCTACAAAACTAATAATCAAAGACCAAGAAAAACTCCCGATGTTGACTTCGTTCGTAGATCCTTGCTTCCTCTAAAGCTTCCTTCTCGATCGTCTCCCGAATATCCTTGTTGGCTTGTTCCAAAACTAGGATGATTATTGGATGGATGGTGGATGAAGGTGATGGTGGAGATGGGATGAAGGCTCAATCCTAGGGTTAAAATCTGATAAAAGTCCTCTTTTGTGGTGAAATTATGCCATTATACAGTGGATGGGACGAGGCCATGAAAATATAGTAGCTACGATAGACCAAAGTTTTGAAAAAGGAAAGACATTCACGCAGGACTCTGAAGGCGATCGATCTCCAGTGTATAGACGATCTATCGCCTCTTCGTCCGAAGGAGATCTATCTCCAATTTATAGGCGATCTATCATATATTCAGGATTTTTGTTGCTCATTTTTCTGCTTCTGGCGATCGACTTTCATGGGTCATAACTTTCTCGTACAATCTCAGAATTAGGCGAATCAGCTATCCATGCAAAGATAACAAAAAGATCTACAACTTTCATATTGACAATATTCCAAAATATAGATGGAACATGAAAAAATTCGATGAGAAGAATGACATTTGTTTTGGATTAGGTTTTATCTGTTTTCTTTAACTTCTCCATTCTTCTATCGTTTTAGCTCAAATCCTTCATTTTTATGAACTTAGACATATATCCTGAAACACACAAAAAAACACAAAAGCGCATACATCATCCAGGAATCATAATAAAATACGTATAAAATCCTCGAATATAAGTGTAGAAATCACACTTATCTCACTCCCCAAAACTTATCACTTGATCTTCCTCGATAAAGCATTAAATCAGAAGGAGATTTCATTCTTGATAATTGATACATTAGCTCGTGACTAGCATTTATCTCATAAATCCTCACTTACACACACATACCAAGATGAACATGACATGTTTTCTCCTAAATCAGCAACACATCTCACAATCATCAATGGATGTGTGACTATATTTTCATCCATTTCAAATCATTCTCAAATCACATATGTGTCATAACCCATCTCAAGTTTCATGCAGATTTTCAAAATCAAATCATGCTAATCAAATTAAAGTCAAGATTATCGTTGAGCATCCCATATGCCTATTTTTAAACAACTTCTCCACTAATGTAGTCACTCTCTATACTTGGATCAAATGTCTTTTTAAGCTTGTAAGGTTAGGCCTTTGGTGCCGATTTCAAAGAAAATGTAAGATAAGCAGAAAAGATAATATAATATATGTATTTCCACTTTAGCACTTTCGATCTTCTCTTCTTTTTTTCTTGCCTTATTGCATTTTGTATTTATTTCACAAGGCTCTTTTCTTTATGCATTAGCCCTTTGTGGGTCTTACTTCTTTTAACTCATAAGGCATTTCATTTTCTTCTCTTTTTCTCTTTTTCTCATTCATCAATATTTTTCAATAAGCTGTACAAAATATAACAATTTATGTGCATCGAATGAGATTCATTATACTCCCTTAGGGTAATGATTACTTTTTTTATATATTTAAGGCTCATATAGGAATGGAATAATGTATTAAACAAAAATGTCGAGTTAGGGTCTAATTATATGCTATGTAACAGGGAATAATTTATGTCATGGTAGGCTTGAAATGCTCAAACATGTCAAAGATCGCCTAGATCATTTCCAAGTCAAATTTGTAACTATAAAATTTCGTCTCAAAGTGTCATCATCAAATAAGTTCTAGGATAACTCTAAGATGCTCAAGACAAATCATCAAGTTTACAACAATTATTACTATTCAACATGCAATCCACAGAATCATGACTCAATATGCTCAAAATATTCCTCATTATTGTCAATGTGCTCAAAGTATTCCTCATTATTCTCATGTTTGAACTCCAAAAAAAATTATTAGCTCATAAAAATCAGAAGATTTAAGTGTCAATTCAGCACACAACATGCAGATTAAACAAGTAAAACATGCAATTCACTCCTCCTCCAACTTAATTCAAACATTGGCAATGTGTAAAAGAATCAAAAGGGAAACAGTAAACTCCCCTTACCAATATGCTTGCATAAGGACTGAGGTGATTGGCTTTTGAAAGCTCCGCTGTTGTAAGGGTTCATCACTCCAACTGAGTACCTAACAAGAGAAGAATGCAAATAAAAAAGTCGATTCGAGAGATAATAAAAATAAAAGCAAAAAACAAAAATTAAATAAACTTAGTAATAAAGGATATTGCTTGGGTTTGCCTCCCGAGAAGCACTGATTCTAGTCATCGGCTAGACCATTAGATGCAACCATCAAAGAGCGGTTGCCACCTATAGTAAGTATCATATGATACCACATATGGGTCTTCATTCAGTATGCCCTCAAGCTTGGCTAGAGCCTACAGTTTAAGTTCGTAGCTCCAACAACTTTTGTTATGAATTGATAAGCGTGGGAGAAGGATTCTTGGATTGACTTCATCTCTTGGAGCGTGTAGTGTGATGGGAAATACGGATCCACATATGGCATATAACATGTCTCAATCTATGTTTGCTCATCAATTTCATCGAACATTCCTTAGTCTCCAACTTCATACTTGGCTCATCTTCCCATGGGAACTCATCGGATAACGTCTCTACAATAGGCTCAATCTATTGAGGAGGCTCAATTCCCTTGATCTTCATCATGAGGAAGATCACTCCCTCAAACTTGGTCAGTGAAGTATTCATCATCCATGGATCAAAATTCATCATCATGTAACATGGATTCATCACATTTCATTTGTAGATCTCGTCTCTTCCTCTCGCAGCTCGTTGAAATTTTTTCCATAAGGATCACTATTTACTGCTCCAGGTGACGTATATTATTTGTCTGGTTTTCTAATTGTTGCTCAGTTGATGCCATGAATCTGCATACCATATTTCTAGCGAGTCATGTCACCTTCAAAACCATCCCTTTTCTCTCCTTGATGATTGAATGGTTGGTGTGTAAATTGAGGGTAGTGAGGCACTGGTGGGTATTGGTGGCTCCAACCATGCAGTGAAGGATCCCATGCCAATGGTGGTCGAAGTCCGCCATATCAATGAACAGGTGCAACACTCTATCCTCGTCTCTATCAAACAGGGGACTCCCAGCTGCCAAAGCTCCCTTCAATACCCATTATTGTGTATCCGCATCCAATCCATTGAACAAATATTGAAGAATGGCATAGTTCGAAAAACCTTGGTACCGGGACGTGTTCTCCCAAATTATTGAATCTGTCCGAAACTGCGTAGAATGGCTCGGAAGGTTGTTGGGCAAAAGTTTTGAAGACTTGGTGATAAAACATCACAAGCACCTCGCAAGAAAGACAAAACAATATAATATAAATATCATATTTGTTTGAAATAAATAAATAAAAACAAAAACAATGGTTATCACACTTTTTTTTAACAGAAAGTATTTACCAATTCAATTTTAATGTGTGAATTCAACCACAAGTGCACAATGTTAAGTTTTAGTATATATAATTAAGATCAGGTTGTCGAATCCACAGGGACTAACTGTAAATACCAAATAAGACGCTTTCAATTATTTTGACCTACGAAAGTGAAATAAACAATTAAATTAATAACTGAAAATAAACTACTAAATTGACCCAACCAACCAAACCAAAGATAACGAGAAAAATCTATTAGAGAAGATTATCAAGACATCAATTTACCAATATAATCGCCTATGACCCTCAATTGAATATCCATATACCTCTAGGTGACGAGTTCTCCGAAGTTATCTAATACTCTCTCGAACTATATTAAACCTAATTTCAATTGCAGTAAGTCATTCTCGTGTACTTATTTAACAACTCAATATTGTATAAGATCCGTGAAAACTACTAGCTTATTGTTACTAGATATCTATAGCTATCACACATGTATTTGACTTCAGCTCTCGATCCCAGTCTGAAATCCATGGTATGAGTTATTAGTTCCGTATCATAAAATTATATCTCGATCTCATTTACGATACTAACATCATTAAAAGGTTACTAATCCTTCATAAGCATTAAAATCATAAAACACACGCAAATTATATAGGATTTCAATCAAAGTTTAATATAAAAGTCATAGTGTCGAACCAATGTATCCCCTAGTCTTGATAAATAACTTTATTTCAACATAATAACGTGAAAAGAAAAACAAAAGTAATAATGAAAGAAATAAAATCTCAATGTCGAATTCGTTCGTAGATCCTTACTTCCTCTCTCACTTCCTTCTCGATCGACTCTCAAATCTCCTTGTTGGGTTGTTCCAAAGTTAGGATGATTATTGGATGGATGATGGAAGAAGGTGATGGTGGAAGATAGGATGTAGGCTCAATCCTACGGTAAAAATCTGATAAAAGTCCTCTTTTGTGGTGAATTATGCCATTATATAGTGGGTGAGATAAGCCCACGAAAATATAGTAGCTAGGATAGACCAAACTCTTGAAAAAGGAAATAAATTCACGACTCTGAAGTTGATCGATCCCCAGTGTATAGGCGATCTATTACCTCTTCATTCTGTCCAAAGGAGATCTATCTCCAGTTTATAGGCGATCTATCGCCTCTTCAGGATTTTTGTTGCTCATTTTTCTGCTTTCTGGCGTTTGACTTGTATGAGTCATTACTTTCTCATACAATCTCTGAATTAGACGAATCAGCTGTCCATGTGAAGATAACAAAAAGATCTACAACTTTTAGGTTGACAACATTTCCAAAATATAGATGGAACATGAAGAAAATCAAAGAGGAAAAATGACATTTTTCTTGTATTCCATTTTCTCTCTCTCCTTCAACTTTCTCATTTTTCTATCGTTTAGTTCAAATCATTCACTTTTATGTGCTTAGACATAAATTCACGAAACGCACAAAAAAACACAAAAGTGCATAATATCGTCCATGAATCATAATAAAGCACACATAAAATCCTCGAAATATAAGTGTAGAAATCACACTTATCATGGAGCAATCGATTTGTAGAAGTTATCGACTGATACATCGAGCAAAAATATTGAAAATTTATTTGTGTTGCCATGTCAATGAATTCATTGTCCGAGTATTTTAAGTAGTATTTTCTTATGGATTAATTGAATATGCAGAGCCTACACAAGTCTAGGAGGTAGAGGAAGGTAACTTATCATTATCACAATAAGGTACGTGTTTGCATACGAGCAATCGATATATATATATTCAGTTTATATTTGTCAATTGAATGATGGTAACATTTGCGAATATTGAGATTATTGGAATGTCATGGGTTGACTTGGAACATCACGGGTTGACGTCGAATTATTGGAATGTTACGAGTTGACATGGAACGTCACGGTTTGACGTCGAATTATTGGAATGTCACGGGTTAACATGGAACATGACGATTGACATGGAATCGTTGGAATGTCACAGGTTGACATGGAATGTCACGGGTTGACGTCTAATTATTGGAATGTCACGGGTTAACATGGAACATGACAGATTGACATGGAATCGTTGGAATGTCACGGGTTGACATGGAACTCGCTAGTGGAAGCGAGGGAATGTCACAGGTTGACATGGAAGTATCCTATTGTCATATAATTTATATTCTTGTCAATGAAATGACTTAGTAATGGAACAATATCATATTGTTATGAATTTGACGTTAGTGAAATGTCAAATTATGAGAACAGGAACAGAGCGAGAAAGTTTATATTGGTGCAACTGATTCAGGAAGTACTCTTTATGGATCTCCAATAATTTTATCTTGTTGCATTACAATTTTGTACATTGATTTGATTTGTGATTATTGGATTATGATTTGAGTATGCTCACCCTGTGTTGGGCTATTTCAACCGACGATGGGGTCTTACAACCAATCGCCAATAATTCGCAAGATAACTTATTTTTAGTTAGACTCTCGATGTCTCTCGTCCAAATCAATAGGAATTCAATGCCACATACAATCTACAGAATCACTGGTACATTATTTGACTATTTAGCTTATAGGAATTACTCATTTCAAAATAATAAAATTGGAAAATTAACTATATTGCCAAGATCCATTAAATTCACTTTGTTGTTTTCTTTAAATTTGTGTAATATCGAGAACAAAGAATGAACTAATATATGTATGTATAATTAATATATATTACCATTTAAGTGGCTTATTTATTCATTAAAATATGTCACCTTGATTGTTCCAATTTCCCAACTTTATTCATTCAATTATGCACTATTCCTTACCAACAACTCATAAAATTCATGCACAATTTTAGTATAAGTCATGGCAAAAGCAGCATGTAACAATCTATAACCTAAACCATATACTACTACAAACTTAAATTTATGAAGAAAATAACATAATTCACCCTCTTAAAACTTGCATATGCTAGTTCTACGGCTCAAATATATATATATCCGGTTCTCCAACTCAAATTCTGCAATTATGAATAATAATCCTTATCACAATCTGATACTATTCATACATTCTTGACCCAAAACAGATTTTATTTTTGTTTGTAATTAACTCTAGTTGCATTTGAAACCTTAAATCTTGAAAAGAAATCATACGAAGTGCATTTCGTTAAGCCTAAGCTCGTTTAACTTACCCAATAAACAAAACAATTCATGAAACTTACACGAATTCAGAGGGACACCATGATCCAAGAAGTTCCCGCCTAGTTCGAATGATGGCTAGGGTTTGAAACTTATTTTACTAATAACTGGTGAGGAATTAGTTTATCCTATTTTACTTCTTTTCTCTATAGATTATGGTGGTAAATTATGATACACACCAACTCAAATGGACGAAATAAAGGCGGTGGTGACCTAGTTTGTCTTGTTTCAATATCGATTGTGTGAAGAATAATTTCATGGAGACATCAATTAGATAATCCTATAGAATTTCAAATTTGCCATTATCCTATCCAAAAATCAGTTTGCATATATAAAAAACAATGCAATTAGCACCATCCATGTTGTCTTTCATATTACAATTTTGTCACTGTCTTGTAGATATCCCTCACGAAAGGACAATATCAATTGTAAAACTTGTTTATTTCTTTATGTATTTCTGGATAATTTGCTATAATATATTTAATATTCATCTTCACTTTGTTTGATCCTGTTAATCATTTAATTGGGCTAATTAAATTTCAGTGCATTACAAGCCATCTCCTCCAAAAGTTCATAGACCGCTTCAGGCGTTTTTCTCATAATGGTACCTCCTGATGCTGCATCAACATTGATCGATTAGCAGAAAATAAATCATTGTAAAATGTCTGTACCTGAAGCCAGATGGGAAGGACATGATGTGGGCATCTCTTTAGTAGGTTATTGAAGGCGTTCCCAAGCCTCGTATAGTGTCTCAAGACCATGTTGCGCAAATGTACTGATACCATTGTACATCTTTGCGATCTTGGATGGTGGGAATATTTTGATAATAATATTTGCATCATCCCATCCCAAGTAGTAATAGATCCTGTAGGAAGTGAATGCAACCAACTTTTAGCTTTATTAATAAGAGAAAATTGAAAGAGTATTAACTTGATGGCGTCATCAGTAACTCCATTGTGTTTGAACGTGTCACAAATCTCTAAGAAGTTGGAGATATGAGCATCGGGATCATCAGTATGACTGTTGGATCATTTGTATGATGACAGGCTAGATCTCGAAGTTGTTTGCCTGAAGGCTCGGTCTAGTAATGCTAGACAATGATCCATGGAACGAGGCTGAGCTTAGTAAATGAGTGATCGAAGAATAGGCACTTCCTCGTTCCGTTGTTCATCATCTCTTTTATTCTTTGGTTGCTTTCCGCCATTGATCGAGCATAGTCTCTTAAAACAAGTTCTCTCAATTTCTGGATCAATAGGCTCAAGTATAGACTTGTTACCTCCTTAGCCTACACCAAAAAAATAACTACCTGCAAAAAGACAACAAAAGAAGAAACAGTATTAATAAATAATAAAAATCGAAACAAAAACAAATATGGTTAAATTACGGTCAACTTAACTCGTATGATATTACTTACGGCGCCAAAAACTTGATCATCACTTTTTTAAAAATGAATTTCTAGTTGTGTACGATGTATCCACAAGTGCACGATTGTCAAGTTATAGTATAGTATTTTGAAGAACACGTTGTCGAACTCGCAGTGACTAATAGTAAGTACCAAACTTAATTAGGTTAACTATATTTAATCTAAGCTTATTTAGTGAAAAAATTTATTAATTAAACCAGGCACAATATCCAAACCAAACAAACGATAAAAAGTGAAGAAATTCAATAGAGATAATTATCAAGACTTCGATTCACCCATGTAATCACATAATTTTTCCTATTAGTTAAGATTAAAATCCTATATTCTAAGGTGACGAGTTTTCCTAATTTATTTATGGTACTAATTTATAATAAGTCTAATATTAACTTTGCAAAACACCACTCCCTTGTCCTTAATGAACAATCAATATTGCATTAGGATTTGTGGAAACTACTAGCCTTCGACTGGTACATTGTGTGCTTTATTTCATCTGGTTGGTCTCAATCTGAAACTCACGACCTAATATACTATGTCATATCGTAATATCATATGGTCAACCTAAATTACAATGTATATAATAATTCAATGATGGTCAACCCTTGAGAAGAATGGAAAACGGTAAATTATGCGTAAACAATTGTAGAAATCAATCAAAAACCGTTAATTAAAGAATGGGCTCAAACATGGGATCTCCTAGTCTTGATAAACAAACTTAGCCTATAAACAAAATCAAATAACAATGCAAAAATATTTTCCAAAAATTTAAACATTAAAATCTGGAAACAATAAAGAACCAAGTTCAGAAATACAAATAGATGCGAGGTATTGACTCCTTGCATCGTTACGTCGTTTCGTCTCTTCCGATGTATTTTGCTCTTAATGGCTTGAAGAGTTGAGGAGTGGAAGCTGATATTCTTGGTTAAAATCTGAGCCAAAAGTCCTTTAGGTCATGCAATTTGAAGCTTTATAGTGGAGGAGGGAAGCAGTTCCTTGTAGACTTCAAAATGTTTAAAATGTATTTTTTTTCCCAGAATTTTCCGTCTACAGATCGATTTGTAATTCCAACATTTTTCTTCTCAACTACATCTGGTATAGATCGATCGCTTGACTTCTACTTCTACCGATCGATCGCGTAATTCCTTGAATTTGTTGTTCAACCTTCGACATTTACCGATTGGTCGGTGCAAGGCCACCGATCGATCGGTAGCCCGTTTACTTCCAAACATGATATTTTTTGTTTCTTTTGATCGGTTTGCTCGTTTGAGTAATTTTTCATCATTTTTAACCATTCCCACGCATTTCGACCTTGATTCCAGAAACATCAAAAAACAACACATATAATTTCGTCCAAGAATCAACATAAAAATCATATAATATCCTAGAAATATAAGTGTAAAAACTACGCTTATCATTTGTAGAGTAGATTATTTAGGAGATTTCTCACGAATCTCTCTTGTAACATATATAAATATCACACATATGAAATTTAATTTGAGCAAAAATATATGAACTTCTACACGAGTGTCTTCGTTCAAGTGATAACTCGTTGCCTCTCCACCTTTTCATCTCCATAACATCTCTTCTTCGTTTGAGACGACGAAATTCTCCCAAATATTCTGAGTGGATTACCTCTGGAAGTGCGGTTTATGATCTTCTATGTATCTCCATTCCATTTCTTTTTTGCGATCAGTTACAATTTCTTAGGTTAAATATAGTTAAATCAATTGAATTTCCTACTTACTACTAGTCTATGTGGGTACGACAATCCTTGCGTTTATATCATTATACTAAAACTTGAAACCATGCACTTGTGGTATAAAATCGCTACACTGAAAATAATGTTTAAAATAATAACGATCAATTATAGCACTGGTCGCCAAGTTTATGACGAACCGACAGATACAGTTCACTCTCAAGAGAGATCATGTACCAGATTTGGTGCTCCTCAACCAACACGTTTTGCACTATAAATACCACTCCACCATCACACTTAAAGTGGATTTTTTGGCAAGAAATATGCCGAGGAGATCATACAAACAGTGTGTTCTATCTTTTTCTTTGTCTTTTCTATTATTTTTTGTTAAAAGCTTATTATTTGTATTATTTCAAAGTCATGTAATAGACCAATATTTATAGTGAAAAATTTATACTGGACAAGGTCCCGGTTGTTTATTCGATTTGGAGGTTTTCCACGTAAAAATTGTGGTATGTTTCTTTTATTTTCTGCAAAAATTAATTCTACTGAACAGGGAAAAATGAATCGTCAGATGATCAGACCGTTCAATAAATTTGGATGGACGGTTATAGATTGACATCAGGAAACGAAACGTCGCGAAAACTTTCGAATTTGGAGAGGGAAAGAAGGACGGCAAAAAAACCCCGATCAGGTCAAACCAGGATTTTACCCGAGATGATAAAACAAGACTTCAATATTCTCATATTGCTTTACTCCAGGGGTGAGGTGATGTCATAGATGTATCAGTTTCCTCGGGTAAAATCCCCTGCAAGTGCCGAACAAAAATATCCCGAGAACATAACCCCGAGCACAAGGTACCCGAACACCACTAAACCCTGCTCAGCTTTTGTCAAAATTGTAGCTGAAGACCCGAACATAACTGACAAATTAACGGTTACCGACGAAAGTGCATTAATGACGCGCGGATTTCTCGGACACGTCTTGAGCACATGACGGTATGATCAAGGGAGATCATGTACCAGATTGGTGCTCCTCAACCAACACGTTTGCACTATCAATTGTTGGGATATGCCCTAAGACATGTCATTAGATGATTGTTTATGATATACATGTATTTGATTTTATAAATGGCAAATCATTATACATATATTATTCGAATAATTGTGCAATATGAATTGATATATAAGTTAATGTCCTTAGAATAATATTGTATTATTCTTAAAGATTGTCCTAGTCAAGTTATTATCATAAATCAGGATAATGATAATACATTGAGACTAGTATGTTTTGATTGATGAATTATTCATGGATATGAGATATCGAATCAACACATTGGTACATGTTAGAGAACGATGTACTGGACAGACCCACCATGAGAATGCTACATGGATAGTTATATGAGTGTCATAAGCAATTCTCATAGTGATAATAATGTATGTAATCCTTACGACTTGAGATCATCAGAGATCCCAACATAAGGAGTTATGTATCTTGATATTGTCAAACGTTACCTGTTACAGGGTAAACTATGAAGGCAACTATTGGATACACTACGAATTATGTAGAGGGATGTTGATTGATCAAGATAGGATTTGTCCCTCCTATATAACAGGAGAAGTGTTTGGGCCCTTGATCAAGTAAGACTAAAATGCATGGCCGTGCTCGAATGAGTCGATATGTGATATCGAGCTTATTCTTTATTCAAGTTCTACTTGGGGATCAAGAAAAGAGATTGAATATACGAGTATGACAATTCCATGACTCGTGTTCAATCTAAACACATGGACAAATGGATTAAGTTACATGGTTAATACTATCACAAGTTCTAAGGTAATGTCGAGTCAAAGACATTCTTGTAATTTGGGTAGCCTTGATGTGTTGCTAGATACCGCTCATTGCTTGTGACGTAAAATGAGATTTTATGTCACTGCCACATTAAAAGATCCTATCGGGTCGCACAAAGGATTAATCGATAAAGGGAATTAATTCATGGGATGAATTAAATAATTAAGAAGAGTCTTAATTAAATAATTATAAGGACTTAATTAATCATGGTTTGGGCCCATGAGACTTTAAGAAAGTTTTGAACCTTAATTAAACCTTATAATATAAATGCAAGGTTATGATTAATTATAATATACACAATTCATAATAATAACCTAGCCAACAACAACTCTCGGCCGCCTCATCCAAAGCTCTTCATGGCCGCCGCCTTCTCCCTCACGGCCGCCGTCGTTGCTTCTTGGTGGTGTTAGGCTGTCGTTAATCGGTTTTGAATCGAGAGGTTGGTTTGGTTCAAGAATAAGTCTAGCAACTTGTTCTTGAACGTCCCTTGTTCGATTTGACCGTGTGGATACCGTAGAGGCAAGACCTTGGAGGTGTTGCTCGTGACTCACGGATTTGCATCGTTTCTGCATCAAACACGCTACAATGGTGAGACTCTTATTATCTCTATTCCGATATGAACACTTTGTATAGATCC
>CAJQUN010002928.1:0-20647 GCA_907163345.1 Haberlea rhodopensis | reverse complement strand
TTTTCACAATCTAATGTGCATTGAAATCTAACATTTGAAAAACACGAGAAAATTTATTTATTAATTAGATAAAATTAACTAATATCTTCACGGTATGTTTTAATGGTAGCTAAATTAATGAGATATACAAGCCACAATTGGGGATCTTTATTGGAAAAATTCGAACTTGACCCCAAGGCCAGATCCAACGGATCCTAATTGATATGTGCCGTGTGGTATTTTACTTCCTACTATATTGCACTTTCTTAGACCATATAACTTGCATGGTGGAACATATATAATATCAATAGTTCAACCCTTTGATATCATATACAAATAAATATATAATGTGCTTTAATATACTGTTAATTATTTTTTAAATTTCAGGTCTCAGGTAATAATACATCGACATCTACTCCTTTACTTGCTTGTGGCAACGCCAAACATTACGCTACGGGTTTGTTCGTGTTGTTATTATTGTTGTTGTTATTTTATTATTATATTATATTGTCATTAAAGTTTCAATATTTAAGTGTTTGAATAATTAAGTTGAAAGTTGTTATCCAATTAATAATACGAGTAGGGGCGGAAGCAGGGGTGTGCGGGTCCGTAGCTCCCCTTCCCTAAAAAAAAAATTAAGTGTTTTTTACCTTTTTTTTAAAAAAAAAAATAAATCGCCCCTCAAATTTTCCCTGGCTCGGTTTTGAGTACGAGGATGTCTTTCATGCACAGATTCCGTAACTTCAAAAGGCAAAATTTGAAGAAAGACATGGATAGTAGTTATGAGAATAGGACATCGGAGCCCTGCTACTTCAACTCATCCATCTATTATGGTGCTCAAGAAATTTATCCTCCAACAAAACATAATGTTGTAAGTGTTGGACTCTGCTTTTGTATCATTTCGACATCGATTATCATTATTATCGAATATTATTATAATGAATGTGAAGATAAAATCAATTCGACTTCGATTTCGATATAGTTGTCCTCCTATAATTGCATGGTATTATATCCTTTAGCATTATGGAATCATTCAAATCGAGTCGAGCTCGAATAGTACTCAAATTCAAGCTCGAATCGACATCAATTTTCAGTCTCGAGCTTAGGAAGTTGTGCTCCTATTATTGATGTATAGTAAGCAATAGGTGCATTCTTGCCAAGTTTAACTTGGTAGTGTTGTTATCTTACTCAATTTCAACTCGACAAAAAACTTTTACCACTCGAGCTTGATCAATAAGGGATTTTCGAGCTCAAGCTTGGCTCGATTAAAGTTTGAGTTAGTTGCATGACACGTCCCCGGATCTTGCCAACATGTTAGTTGCAAGCGCGATTGGACAACGAACATCTATAGCAATTCTTCTGTATGCATATCCGTTTTACGAAAATGGTTAATCCAACATGTTATATGACTCTATTATAACCTAAAATATTTGAAACATTCATTTTTAACCCATATAGGATAAGGGTATCGCATTACACTTGAGCATGTCAGTTTTTCCTACAAAAAAATCCCTTTAAATTTTAAGTCCCTCTTGTTTGCACTGACCCGATTTAGTCCTTCTAATTTCTAACTTGAGATTCAAATAAAACCCTTCTTATTTTTAACTATCTACCATGTAATTTAACTCTTCTGATCAGTCCAAGAAAGATGGAGGAGAAGCTGATCCAAATGAAAGCAATTCTAACTGCGCCTCCAGAGGAAATTGGTGGAAAGGTATTATGAGAATAATGCAAATTAAATAAATATCCCATTTTTCATTTTTTTGAAAGTCATATATAATATTTTGGCCTTAAAAATTGCATAAAATGCAATATTTTGTACATTTTCAGGATCACTATATTACTAGGGCTTCCCTTTGGTGTTGGTCATGGTTCTACTTTATATGTAATAGCAGGTAAATGGAGAGAGTTTATTGTACGATGGGTAATGGATCGAATCATGGTTCGTTGTAATGAAACGGTAGCTGTAGCTATAAAATTCCAGTCTAAAATGATTTTATAACTATAACATCATTTTTTTATGAAATATAGGCAATTTCACAATCGTCGTGGAACGTAACGATGATGCCAATGTTTTTTTTATTTTGTTTCAACTTTTTGGTTTTTTTCATTAAATTTTTTTCCAAATTTTTTAATTATTTTATTTTAAATTATATAAAACGTCATGATAATAATAGTTACTACTTTCTGACTGTGTCAACGAACCATGGATCGAATTCTAACTAATTTCTTTTTAAATTTTAAAAAAAAATCATATTTTTTACTTTCGTGATCCATTGTTCCTCATTTTAAAAAAATTAAATTCACTTTAAAATATCACCATTTAAATAAATTATCAACATTATGTGCAGGAGGAGCATGATGACGAGGATTGAATTTTTAATCTATCTCAAGGAGCTGTAAATGCTTGTAAACATTTCAGTTCTTCTTATAAAATTTCTCTTCCAATGTTCTTTTCCCTGTATAACTTTTTTTTATATATTTATATATTAAGAAAATATTTATATTTAAATTGCAGTATTAAAACCTTACTTTCAAATATTAAGGCTGAAATAAATCGTATTTTTTAATCTCGTAAATTGAATTGAGGTATGATGTATTAGTAGATCCCGTTGTTTAACGGTATTGATATAAAATATTAGAGTTAAACACAAGTTAAAAAAAAATTACAAGATCAATATATGAATGAGATAAAATTATACATTTTTAATCTTTAACTTATTACAAAATACTCAAATAAAATTATACATTTTTAATCTTTTAACTTATTACAAAATACTCAAAATGTATAGTACATAAGCAAGTTATCTCAAGGATCAAGAGTTACAATACACTTAACACACTTAGAAATGTTAGAATATATTAACCTGACTTAATATCCTTAAATGGTTTTATCAATAAGTTATGACTTTTCATTGGATAATCACATATAATGTGTTCGTAATACTCCCCTTGGATGTTTAACATTCATGGAATATGTCTCATTAAAAACCTTGCCAGTAAAATCCGATGGGAAAAAACCTGGACGAAGGGAAAAAGAGTACATATACATATGAAACTTGTGAGCATGAGATACCGCCTCATTAAAATTGACCAGGCCCCCTCCTGATACTGGAAATAGATCATTGAGTTGACGTATTCCGATGTTGTAGATCATCTTTTTTAATGTTGTGGTTGGCAATGCTTTAGTGAATAAATTTGCATAGCTTTTACTTGAATGTATCTGATAAACGTTTGTATCACCATTCTTATGTAGCTCGTGAGTGTAGAAAAACTTTGGTTATATATGTTTCGATCTCTCACCTTTTGATATAGTCATTTCTGATCTCTGTAATACAAACAACATCATCCTCATACAGCAGTGTCGTGTATTCCTTGGCGAAGTTAACCCACACTATCAAAGATGTTGAATCATTGACCTCAACTATATACATTCATGATTTTCTTAATACAATGCCAAAATTTTCTAATGATTTGAAGAAATCATTCTGTTAACATTTGTTTCACCGAACGATATAATATTACACCACCACCACAATTAAATATATACCCACCTACCCATCAAAAATATACACACTTTGAGATATTTCTTTATGTGGTCAGAAAGATAATCAGCATCAGCATACCCACCAATTGACGTTCTGGATTATTTGAGTAAAACAAACACATATTAGCTATTCCTGAAGATAACGTAATACATGTTCAATGCCATTCCAAAGCCTTCATGTTGGTGTGGAGCTATATCTTACCAATAAGTTGACTGAAAACTATATCATGTTTAGTGCAATATGCAAGATACATTAAAGATCAAATGGCACCAAGATAAGGTATTTCATCGGTGGACAAGTTTTCCTCGACAATAAGGTTAACATTATTCACTACTGACTTGATGGCATCATCTAGGTTGAGAATGTCAACAGCAGGGGGTTGGGGTGGCTGCATTGGTGAGGAGGGTAGTGGAGATACAGCAACAGCAAGTTCATCAGTAGGCATTGTGGCCTCTACTTGTGAGGTAGTCGCCATTTGGACCGAGGGAGACTCCGGAGGTTGACTTTCAACAATTTGCAAGTCCAAAGGGTCTGCTTCAACAGTGTAAGAGGTAGATTGAATAACCAGAGCAAGCTGTAGATCATGCAAAGTCGTTTTCGCCAAGTTCAGGCGAGCTTCCAAAAATCTTATGACAGCAACATCATGGGTAGTTGTCCCTGAAATTGGATCAAATTGCTCATGCTTTGAGCGCACCAACTCGTCTAGCTTCTGGATGTGATGGATAAGACTGTAGACTTCTCTCATCTTCAGACCTTCTTCCACATCTTTGGTCTGTAATCTCTTGAGAATCTTATTCTCTGTTTTCTTTGCCTTCTTTAAAATCTAACAGAATTTATTAAGGCGTTGTGTAATTCTAGCCTTAACCTAATAGTCAAATTTTCCCAACTTCTTCTATACATATTCTTCAACTGTGTCCAGCACCAGAGTTTTTTTTTCTGTCCCCACGGTAGAGTGGGGACTTCAGCTGTTTCCTTGCCTTTCCCATCTGAAGTAGATATGGGAAAGCAATAGGTACAAGAAGTTTTGGGTGTGCCCAGGCTTATCGCAAAGGATCCTGAATGGGCTTATCGCAAAGGATCCTGAATGACCTGATGGAGTGATGGACTGCAATGGGATCACCAAAGGTGGAGGTGTAGTATTGGTAACCTCCAAAGTGACGATGGCAGTAGTGGAAACCTCAGTAGAGATTGATGGTTCAGAAGTAATGGTTGCAGTATATGTGACTATTCTCTCAACGGTAGGGGCATATCAGTAAAAGAGAAAATTGCTATGAGGGACCCAGTAAGCTCGATATCTGAATCAACTGAGACAACAACAGAGGTAATGAACTCTACATTGGTACACATGCATTCAGTAATCTATACAATTGCCTCATCAGTAGCAACACAACAAGCAAATCCTTTGCTGTAGTAAACACTTCAATAACTGAAGTTGTTTCCCTTTATGCAGCAGCCCATATCCGGGTTGTCCTGATTTTTTTGGTGGAGGACGAGGAGCAGAATCAGCTGATTTTGAAAGAGCGGGCTCAGAATCACTCGCCATTTGAGGCTTCTTCATTCATCATGACAAGGGAAGTTCTACAATATAATGATTGTATTCAGTTCACAGATAATATTGCATTCATCATTCATCAAGACATGGGAAGTCTTTGGAATGTCATACCTCAAAATACAACATACTCGGGACATACCCCAGTAAATTTATTTTATTAAAAGTCAAGTATCACTTCTGGGACTAAGACACCATTCATAAACCTAAGTTTACTCATCTCTGAGCTCAGTTATCTCTAGATGCATCATCATAAGCATTTGAACCCTGTCCTCCTACAAATCATGTCATATCCGAACAACAAAAGACATGACAGCCCCCACAATGGGGGTCAGTACCCCAGTACGAGAAATAAATAAAATCACGTCAAGAATGACAAAGTATCGTGCAATGCATAAAATATATGAATGTGATGCATGAATGGGTACAATGAATCGAATCTCAAGATACCAAATATTGTAGTCCAAAGAAAGGTATCATCAATCAGTATCAAGGTCGAGCAGAGGGTGGCGGCATTGGGACATAACTCCTCCATCGTCGTGCTCAGCATCTCTCGTGTCTAGGTCCGGTGACAACGCGTGTGACTACAGTTACTACCTAGACTGCATGTCATCGCCGTGCCCAGCGTCCCCATGACACTATAGATCTCAATCATAATCAAGGGTATCAAATAAGTAGAAAGATCTGATATGCCCAATGAATCATCTATGCATCAAGTGACATATGCAACTCAATATGTCATGCAATGAAAGTCAATATATTTCATGCAATTCACATAAGAAATCAAATATCACATATAAATCAAGTAATGACATATAAGATCATACATTAGCATCATTACACGTCTTTGCCAGACATCATGATAAAACTTATTTCTACGTACCTCAGATCAATGCTAATCTACCGAGTACTCCTCGAATCAACATCGAGATCTATTAACCTGGTCAAACAGTTCCAAGTACAATATAATGTCACAGACTAGCTTTATCTCATCAAAATATAACTCAAACTTAGATCCAATACCGATTTCTATGTTTCGGCTCATACGACCGTAAATCTCGACTTGTAACTCATCCGATACTTAACCAAAACTCAAGGATCTAGTGTAGTTTAAAAACTAACTCAAAAATGAACATTTCATCAGTTCAACTCATCTTCAAATTTATTCATATAGCCTATGAAAAATGGCCAAGAACAATCTGTTGGAAAACAGGGTAATTCACCATTTTCCAACTGACCCCATTTTCGTAGAAAAATCATATTAAATTCATACAACATCAAACGACTTGATTCTAATTTTCAAAGTTCTACAACTCAACAGACTATGTTTCAACTTTTATAAGGTCAAGCTTGTCCGTCCATCTAAAGGGAGTTCGAACACCAACAACCTAACATTTAAAAATCTGATTTCCAGTTTGAGCGGTTCTAGTAAAAATACCATAACTTTTTTTTTTTATTTCAAATTGAGTGATTCCAGTGGAAAATGACAACAACAAAGCACTGAAACTCTTATTCTAGGACAATCTCTGTAATTCCATGCAAAATGCTCAGGATCCGAAGAACACACTGCATGGGTATTTCGCCCACATGCAGGTCTCAGACTGTGCACATTTGGTACAAAATCATAACTCCTTCATATATGTCCAAAATGAGTCCATTTTTTTTAAATTGGATAAATTTAAAGATCTACAACTTTCATTTGAAGACATACATCAAATTCAAAGCACAATTTTCCCAGAAACTCGAAGAACCACTGCATGTACATGCAGAGTCACTTTGTGTATCTTTTAGTAAAATTATCATAACTTTCTCATTTTAACTTCAAATGAGAAGATATTGGTGGCCAATTAAATCTAACTTAAAGTACTACAACTTTTATTAGAGGCACCATTTACAAATTCGAATCCTAGGTATACTTAAATATCAAAACAATCTACTACATGAAACATCAAATTCTACAGATTCATTTGACAGCAACTATTCACTACACTTCTCATTTCAAGACACTAAAGTTCGATCCAAAAATCATAATTATTAGATATTTACCCAAGAATGATGTTATACCTTTGAATATCTAGAAGTTATTTGTAACAAAGCTCTGACAAGTTGCTGCTCTAGCCGAAACTCAAAACTTCTTACCCTAAACTTGAATCTTCTTGGTGTATCCTACTTCCCTAAGCTTGTAGTGCATAAAACCTCCATTGCATGTTGATTTTTCTGACTTAAAAACTCAGAATTTTATGAGTTATAAGCTGCCATTTTTTAGAAGGGGAAGAGAAATAGAGGAGAGTAAAGAAGACAAGTGGAGTTGAGAATGAAAAGTTATTCCTACCCAAATGGGCGATGGAAACTAGGATTTTTTGCATGTATTTTTAATTATTTTATTGTGAAATCCACGTGTCAATGCATCAAAGTCTTGCAAGATTTATGGTCCAAATCTTGTATTAAACATGAGTTAATTCCATGCTAGGAGATTAATTAAATAGTGATATGTGCTCTCCACGCGCCATGCGATCATGCACATGCACAAGCACCAAAAGCATGTTCCAACTATTGTTTGTGTCATCGTAGTCCCGAACAACTTAATTTGTAGTCTGTAATTTTAATTATCCAGGTTTTGCATAATCATCGTCAATCCGGATCAATTAGTAATGGGGCCTTACAATTCTCCCACCCTTATAAGATTTTGTCCTCGAAATCACAAAAGCTACGAATTCTAAAACATAAATTACATTCATTCGGTTTTACAATTATATCGAACGATCGTATGTACTAGACATGGGAGGATATTCTCAATATGTGTGTCCATTCTTGTCACATTTTGGCCTCTAACTCCAACATGGACTCTATGTGTACCATGCCGACTCCATTGTACTAGCTCCAATGGAATCCTCTTGTTTCTCAAAGTCTTTTCATTTTATGACCAAGATTTGATTGGCTGTCCCATATAGGATAATGAACTGTCCATTTCGATCTCACGGATCTGGTTCATACTTCCTTAGCATAGATACATGAAAAACATCGTGTATCAACTATAATTGTTGTGACAAGGCCAATTGATATGCCACTGATCCGGTCTTTTCCCCAAATTTGTTAAGGACCAATGTATCGAGGTGGCTGTTAGGATTGGGGGAGTGTTTAGAAGGGGGGGTTGAATAAACACTAGGTTCAATTTCGATTTCTTTTCTTAGTTAACTGTAAACTGTTAAGTATTACAGTTGCTTCTCAATATCAGGCAAGTCAGCAGACACTTATTATAGTGCGGAAGACGTCTGCTTAACTTGTGAGGAATAAAACTGAGGTAAATAAGCAATAACAGATGACACAAGAATTGTTTCTGGAAGTTCGAAGCACAACGCTTCTACGTCTCCCCTTCTTCCTTTGCAGGAAGGATTCACTAGAAGACTTGGTTTACACTTTACAATATACACCTTCTTAGGCACTCACACAGCTTGGCCTAAACTCCTAGCAATCACAACTACTTGATTTGATTACAAAAAGGTTCTATGACACTCTTTACAGAATACAAGTTTAGCTTTGAGTGTTCTTGATCAGCTGACTTCAGTTGGAATAATCTATCACAGATTCAGTTGCACTGCTTGTCTGCTCTTTGCTGAACTTTTGAATATCAGTAAGTTGATTTTCTTGTTTGCTTTGAAGTGTTTTTGTTTGTTGAAAATCGCTCAGCGCTTCTTCATTCTTTGCTTGGACGTATTTATAGGTTTTGTTGTCCAACGGTAGCTTTTCTGTATATGGAAGAGATTAGCTTTCCAAATTCATATTGTCTTCTTTCCTATTTTGTTAAGCAACAGCTCTTTAACTCTGACGGTAATGGTGGCGGAGATATAGCAGGGTGCGCCGCTCTGTTGTACCTTTGTCAGACAATGTTTGTACTTATTTTGTCTCGTTGCTTAGTGCTCTTACTGGAAGTTTAGACTTCTGCTGGTTTTCTTTGTTCAACTGGTCGTTCATTCTCTTATGACCAGTTGATGTCTTTGTTGAGTGTGAGACTATCCGGTTGATAGTTGTCCAGTAGATGTCCATCCAGTTTATGTTTATCCGGTTGATGGTTGTCCAATAGATGTCTGTCCAGTTGGTGGCCATCCAGTTGATGTCTATCCAGTTGGTAGCCATCCAGTTGATGTCTGTCAGTTGATGTCTATCCAGTTGGTAGCCATCCAGTTGATGTCTTGTCCGGTTGATGTCTATCCAGTTGGTAGCCATCCAGTTGATGTCTGTTCAGTTGATGTCTATCCAGTTGGTAGCCATCCAGTTGATGTCTATCAGCCGGTGGTGTCTTCACCCGGTAGGTGTTCATCCAGTTGGTCTTTATCACCCGGTAGGACTTCATCCAGTAGGTGTCTTCATTCGGTAGGACTTTAACATTCGGTAGGTGTCTTCATCCAGTTGGTCTTTATCACCCGGTAGGACTTCATCCAGTAGGTGTTTAACATCCGGTAGGAGTCTTCATCTAGTTGGTCTTTATCACCCGGTAGGACTTCATCCAGTAGGTGTTTGTAATCACCAAAACTTAGAAATCGTTTCCCAACAATTTCCCCCTTTTTGTGATGACAAAACTAAGCAATAACGATTTCAACTCGAATATATAAGTTGTGAATCCTGAAAATACTTGAAGACATAATGGAAAAGAAATTTTCATTTGTTATAAATATAAGCATATTACAAGTTGTAATCAAAATGGACAATTGAGAGAGATTCATCTTTATTTAAGATGAATTCTAATAACTTGAATAGAATCTAAGACAAATCTATTTTTACAAAATATAGCTGATACATGACAAATTTTTAAACAAGCAATGTAGACCAGAGAGCTTCGATCCACCTAATTTCAGAGAGGAAGAGCTCGATCCACCTTGTTTCAGAGAGGAAGTCGGGAAGAGTCAAATGTATATTCATCTGGCCTCCATGGTTTATGGATTCACCTAATGAAATACTCTATCTGTCTTCCGGTCTACCTTGTTTCAGAGAGGAAGTCGGGAAGAGTTCAAATGTATATACATCAGGCCTCCATGGTTTATGGATTCACCTAATGAAAATACTCTATCTCTGTTGAGAATACTCTATCTCTGTCTTCCCCCTTTTTGTCATCAGCACCCAGATAACTCCTGATTGCAGTTCCTGACTGATGATGAGCATCAGAGCAGGATCCAAACGCTGAAGCTTAACGGAGCTGGGTTAGATAAGTAATCAACCCATGAGGGGTTGATTTAGATAAGTAATAAACCCATGAAACTGAACAATTGTGAAAAGGAAACCAAGGAATTTTCAAAGAATTGAAAAGAATCATGATTAGTGAATGTGAGTTATGAAAGCAAACATGAGTCTCTATTTATAGAAGAAATTCATTTAGTGTGAACACATTAATGTTGTTACGATAAATGCGAAGAAAAAGTCAACTAAAAACAGTAAATAGATAAGAGTAATTAATAAGGGATCAGAAAATGATACTATTTTCTCCCGAACCAATGTTGGGAATAGTCGCGCTTTTCGGTAGACGGTTGGCGCGGACTTCGAGATCTTTGTTGAGTAGAGGATCTGGACTGATGGGATACTCCAGCTGCAGTGGATGAACGATTTGCTGGACTCGGATCTCGCTGGGACGGAGGAGCAGTTCTGCTGGGCTCAGGCAGTCTTCGGATTATTTGTGGAGCAGCAGGCAGGCTGTTGCATATATCTTGAATTTGGGAAGCGAATGCTGCCTGCATGGTTGCCAATTGATCGGTCAAGACTTTCTTGGCGTCTTCAATCTTATCTCCAAGAGCCAGGGATGTGGCAGCATGAAGTGATTCATTATGTTGAGTGATCTGAAGACGAGCCTGGCCAATTCGAGAAAATGCGTCCGCAACTGCATTCTCAGCAAAAGTCTGAAGTCTGGTGACAGTAGTCGTTAGACTATTTAAGTCCCTGTAGACTTGCTGGAACTGAGAGTCCGCGTGCTGCTGATGGGTTCCAAGAATAAGAGTCGCAGTGCGCTCTTCCTGCTTGAGTTTATTGACATCGCTGGCTAGTGCTGAAATTGCATTGGATAGATTTGCTAGCTGTGCAGCAATGTTTGGTGGCTCGTCCAGAGGGATTGAAGTTTGAAAGTCAAAGAAATCTTCTGAAAGTTCTTGAGCCATTGAAGGATCCACAGCAATTATCTTAGGGTCAGCAGTAGGAACAAGAACACCGGGATGAGCATCGACAACTGCAGTGGATAGTAAACCAGTGGCTTCAACATGTGGGGCAGCTGTTGAGTCTGAGACAGTAACAACCATAGTAGCAGTGTCTTCAATAAGTGGGGCAGCCATATCAGCAGTGGCTTGGACAACCGCAGCAACAGACGACTGGGTGTGATCATTTGAATGTGAGGACTCACTAGGTTCATGGTTGCCAGAGGAGATGGTAACTTGCTGAACCACCGTCTGAATTACTGTGTCCACATTTGCGTGATCAACAACCATCGGTTGGGGCGGTTGATCATTATAAGAGCTGGGAGCAGAGGAGACGAGGTGAGCAGTTGGAGAGGAGAGTTCTTTAGCAGAAGAGGCTGCCTCCAAGGCAGTTGACGCTGTCTCCGCTCCAGTGGGAGTTGTCTCCAGGGCAGTCGAAGTGATCTCCACATTGGTAGTAGCAATCTCCAGATCAGTAGTGGCTATCTGTAAATCAGGCTGGTCGGGACTTGCAATATTTGCAGCAGTAGAGCATGAGTGAATACCAGTTGAGATGCGAAGATCATGAAGAGCTAGCTCGGCCATTTCCAGTTTTGGTCCAAGAGCATTTAGAACTGCTCTATCATGATTCGCAGTGCCTGAATCACCGTTGAAATGCTGAAGACGTGTTTCAACAAGGGCTTGAAGTTCGCCCACATAGTTCATCAGACGGAATACATCTCTCAGCTTCAGGCTCTTCTCAGGGTCTGTGATTTGAAGATAAGCCAAAATTTGGTTCTCATCTTCCTTGCCTGATCCAGAATAGGATCGAAATCATTAAATCGGACTTTCACTCGAGCCTTCACCCATCGATCAAAAATGTCTAGCCGTGGCTGCAGATTGGCTTCAACGGTATCCATGACCATTTGTATCTCGAAGGCAACAGGAGTGGACACTGGAGCCATAAGAGTTTTGCCTTTACCAGCGGTAGTGGTCTTCGGATGACAGTAAGGACACAAGGACTTGGGTGTCCTAAAACTGATAGAGCCTGGTGCTTGCTGAGAGCTCACCATTGCAGAAGAATTGTCAGCGGGAGCCACTGAGGTAGCGAGTACCATGGCCAATGAAGCAGTTGGTTCCTCAGGTGGAGGATTTTCAGGGCTGGGTTCTCTTCCAGGGATATTTTCTGTAGGACCGGCGGAGGAGATGGTATCAGAAGCTGCAATGACTTTCTGTCGGAGAGCTGGAGGAACAGCTTTTCTTGTTCTGGGCTTCTTAGGAGGGGGAGGAGGAGGAGAAGACTCAGCGGATTCCGATATGGTTTGTTCAGAGTCACTGATAACTTGAGTTGATCGGCGCTTCGTCACCCCAACTTCTCTGCCACTTCGCTGTCTGTGAAGCTGAAGATACTTTGCAGTGATAAGTCTCCCTGGATGGAGTTTGGTGAGATCCCCTGTCTTAATTTGTTTGCTGTCAAAGAGGCTGCTTAGTGGTAGGGCGAAGCCTGATTGACCTTTGCCAGAAACTACGAGACCAGTCAGAACTTGAAATAGTACAACTGACCAGTTTATCTCCAAGCCTTTGCATATGGCACTGATAACATCAAATTTTTCTGGGGTGATGATATCAAATGACCCAGCTTTACATAGTAGCCCCTTTGAAATGATATCCGCCAGTTGTCGAAAATGGCTCTTCATTAATACTTTCCTGAAAGGAGGACGTTGAAGGCGATGTGCAGAGTCAGAAGCTGTGAGGCGCATCTCTTCTCGTAGTTCCACTGGAATAGTGGAAAAATCAGTAAGTCCGGTGGAGGGAAGGCACAGGTGTGTGGCAAATTCAAGTTGGGTGATTGTAACCAACTGTCCAGATACGGATGCCACCACGGTGTCATCAACGACTTTTGCAGTAGCAAAGAACTCGTGTAATTCTTCCTTGTAGAATGAGGGGGCCTGGCTCAGGATTACCAAGAGACCGGAGGTATCCAGCTTGTGAATCAGTTCCTTTGTCTCTTCATCAGAAGATGTGTAGATAGAATGAAAATCCACGTGAACAGCATTTGTGATGAAGCTTGGCTGTGTATTCTTTGACATTTTGAATGATTAAGCGGAAGAAACAGCAGCAATCCTGTTGAGTAAAATTTTCTGGAAGAAAAGTCAGTCGCAGTGAATTGTTGGAGAAGATGAAGAATAATGAAATTAAAGGCGGTGAAAAATAAAAGTATATGTAACGTCGTACTGTAGATGAGCGGACACATGTATACGTGGCGATCATCTAACGATTAAAAAAAATTTAACCAATAAATAAAAGGACAGGATTTAGGCGGGAGTGAAAGGATTTATTTTACACAAAAATAATTTTGAATTCCGACGTTCATTAGGTTAATGAGTATCGAGGGTTATTTTTGTCAAAGCATATTTGGTAAAGTCTGCTGGTATGTAGGGTCCGACTGGTAGGAAAGCATCTACTGGATGTAGAGTCCTACTGGTACGTATACACCTACTGCAGCTGACCATTGTATTACCAGCTGAGCTTAAATAACCAAGATAAGATTATAACGGAAATTCCCCCTAAATTTATGCGAATAAACTTAAATAATTCCCCCTGAATTTATTACCAAAACAAAATAATCAAGGAGTAATTTCAATTAAACCAAGAATATTTCGAAAGTAGGAAAACTTAGCGTCCGGTAGGGGTTTTGTGAAAATGTCTGCTGCCTGTTGTTCGGTAGAAATATACTCCAGCCGAATTTCTTTCTTCATAACATGATCTCTGATAAAATGATGACGGATGTCAATATGTTTAGTACGAGTATGAAGAACTGGATTGTATGTTATAGCAATGGCAGACGTATTGTCACAAAATATGGGAGCCTCTGTGGACTCAATTCCATAATCTCTTAGTTGTTGCTGAATCCAGAGCAGTTGAGCACAGCAGCTTCCAGCAGCAAGGTACTCTGCCTCTGCAGTAGAAGTTGCTATGGATGTCTGTTTCTTGCAACCCCATGATATCAATCGATCACCAAGAAATTGACAATACCCACTGGTGCTTTTTCTGTCAATTTTGCATCCAGCATAGTCAGCATCTGAATATCCAATAAGATTAAAAGTTGAGTCTCTTGGATACCATAGACCGACATTCTCAGTGCCTTTCAGATATTTGAGGATTCTTTTGACAGCAGTGAAGTGCGACTGCTTGGGATTTGCTTGAAACCGGGCGCACATACATACTGCAAACATAATATCTGGTCGGCTGGCTGTCAAATATAGTAAAGATCCGATAATGCCTCGATACATTGTAACTTCGACTGGTATTCCTGAATTATCCAAGTCGAGTTTGGCAGATGAGCTCATTGGTGTAGCAGCAGCTGAGCTGGTACTCATTCCATATTTCTTCAGCAGCTCTTTAGTGTATTTAGACTGATTTATCAGGATTCCTTCACTAGATTGCTTGACTTGCAATCCTAAGAAAAATGATAATTCTCCCATCATGCTCATCTCAAATTGATCCTGCATAATTTTAGAAAATCTTTCGCACAATTTTGAGTTAGTACTTCCGAAAATAATATCATCAACGTAAATTTGAACTAGCAGAGTATGATCTCCCTTTGTGAATTTGAAAAGGGTCTTGTCCACCGTGCCAATGATAAAGTTATGCTCAGTCAAATATTTTGATAGAGTTTCATACCATGCACGGGGAGCTTGCTTCAGACCATACAACGCTTTATTGAGACGAAAAACATAAGATGGCTGCTGATGGTTTTCAAATCCAGGAGGTTGTTCAACGTAAACTTCTTCCTGGAGTTTGCCGTTAAGAAACGCACTCTTAACATCCATCTGATAGACCTTAAAGTCTTTAAACGCAGCAAATGCAAGAAATATGCGAATTGCTTCTAGTCGAGCTACAGGGGCAAAGGTTTCATCAAAATCAATGCCTTCTTCCTGTCTGTAGCCCTGTGCAACTAATCTTGCCTTATTTCTGATTACTGTTCCATTTTCGTCTAATTTATTCCTAAATACCCATTTGGTGCCAATTATAGTGTGATGCTGTGGTCGTGGTACTAGATACCATACTTTGTTTCGCTCAAACTGATTTAGTTCTTCTTGCATAGCGTCTACCCAGCTTGGGTCTAACATAGCATCATCAATCTTCTTAGGTTCTAAGTGAGATATGAATGCAGCATGAAGGAATTCATTAATCATTTGTCCTCTGGTGCGTAGAGGAGCAGCAGGGTTACCTATGACCTGCTCGGGAGGATGATTCTTCATCCACCGAAGCGGAGGTCCAAGAGGGTTGAGTTCTTCAGTTGACTGGATGTGAGTGGGTAATTCAGAAGTTCTGATTGTCGCATCTTTTTCACTTGCTCCCTCAACTGCAGCAGGAGTATATGCAATAGTGTCATTGTCAGCTGGATGCGGTTCTTGTTGACCAGCAGACTCCTCTGTTTGAGCTTCAGGAACTTCTGGTTCTAAGGAGCAGTCAGTCCTGCTTCTGTAATTCATCTCATCATCAACATTTTCATCAATGTAAGTGCTTTCCAGTCGATTGCTCAAGTTGTTGATTTGTATATCAGATATTGTACAGTCAGTAGGTTCATCAAATTTTACATGCACTGATTCTTCTACATTAAGAGTTCTATTATTAAATACTCTGAAGGCTTTACTAACTGCAGAATAACCAAGAAATATTCCAGCATCAGATTTGGCATCAAAAGCGGTGAGATGAGTCTTTCCATTGTTGTGAATAAAACATTTGCAACCAAACACATGGAAGTAGGAAATATTTGGCTTACTGCCATTCCAGATCTCATAAGGGGTTTTATTTGCTCGCTTATTAATCATTGATCTGTTCTGCGTATAACAAGCTGTGTTGACAGCTTCTGCCCAAAATCTCTGCGATATTTCTGATTCCGCAAGCATAGTTCGCGCAGCTTCTTTCAAAGTGCGGTTCCTACGCTCAGCAACTCCGTTTTGTTGAGGAGTTCTAGCAGCAGAGTATTCGTGTTTAATACCAAGGTCATCTAGATATGATTCGAGTGATTGATTGGTGAACTCAGTACCTTTATCACTGCGAATTCTATCTATCCCACACGATTTCTCATTTTGGAGTCTTTTCAGTAGTTTGATCAGCTTTGGAGTAGCCTGATCTTTGCCACTTAGGAACAAGACCCACGTGAAACGAGTGTAATCGTCTATTAACACTAGGGTATACTTCATTCCCCCTAGACTTGTTACTGGTATAGGACCAAACAGATCCATATGCAGCAACTCTAGGCACCGAGAAGAAGATTTACTCCCTTTGTTCTTAAAGGAGGATCTGATTTGCTTACCAAGTTGGCATGCTGCACAGATCTTGTCTTTTGAGAACTCAATTTGGGGCAGTCCAATGACTAGATCAAGTTTACGCAGACTGGCAATAGTTTTAAAATTTAAGTGACTCAACCGTTTGTGCCAAAGCCAATTTTTGGAAGAATTCAGGGCAGCTAAGCAAGTAGAGGAGGTAGGCTGATTAAGATTCCAATCAATTTTATATGTGTTATCATGCCTTCTTCCTACAAGTAATATACTGCCATCAGTAGATTTGATTGTGCATGAGTGCTGATTGAATTCTACAGCATGACCATTGTCACAAAGTTGACTTATGCTAATCAAGTTATAGCATAGATTTTCAACTAAAGAATATCTTTAATAACGATGTTACCGTAGATAATCTTACCCTTACCCACGGTTCTACCTTTCGCGTTATCTCCAAAAGTTATTCTGGGTCCGGTGGAGTCCACCAGTTCAGACAATAAGCTCGCATTTCCTGTCATATGTCTAGAGCATCCGCTGTCCAGGAACCATTCTGAGCTCCGAACTTGATGCATTCTAGTTTCCTGCAATTAAAGCGATAAAATGATTGGTACCCAATCCTACTTGGGTCCGGGTAGGATTAGTCCTTTCGGAACCCACACTTGTATGACCCTGAGTGACTTAGGTCGGTGTGTGTTCTGAAATGTGTGTGCATTCATAAATGATGGTGATGATCTTGACTGTGGAGTGTGATAATATGTGTATGCATGTGCTTTTGGTTTGTAGTTCCTGTTATAGAGCATATACCTCTTCTGGACAGGCTTACAGTTGTAGTACCAGTTGGGTTTAACCTCTCTAGCTGCTCGACCAGTAGGTTTAAGTTCATTTCTGAACTTTTGCCTCGGTTTAGCCTCTTTGAGTGGTTCTACATAACCGATACCCCTGTGCTGTGCCTGTTCCTTGATGAGTGTTGCTTTAACAGGTTCTTTAACCAGTTCATAAGGGTCATATACTGTGCTAGATCTTACAAAGTTCATTGGTTGAACCTTGCCTTTTGTTAGACACAGTTGAGGTTCGTTACCAGATGAACTGCCGTCATTACTATTATAGCCTATGCCGGTTAAATCACCAGCAAGCCTTATAGACTCAAGCATTTCATCCTTTCTGGTAGTAGACGCATTCCAAGTGCTAACCAGTTTGCTAAGTTTCTGGTAGGCACACTTGGCTTCATCTCTTTCTTTCACTAGGAGACTGGTTGTTTCCCTTAAGCAGTTCAACTCCCTCGATTGTTCACAATCAAGTTTGTTTTTATGCGTTTCAGTTGGGATTGAGTGCTCAGTCTTATAGCTTTCAAAGGATTCATATAACGTCCGATACTCATTGATCATGTCCTGCAAAGCATTGGTAAGTTCACTATGTGTAAATTCAGATAGGTTAGACTCGTGTACCTCAATTTCATCATTTGCCATTAAGCAGTGGACTTCCTCGTCTTCACTCTCGCTGGACGAGCTGGTTGACTCCTCTGATTCTGATTCAGAATCAGCCCACTTGCTCTTGCTTTCTTCTGCCATCAAAACCTTTTGATCTCTGTCCCTTTTGGATGATCTTCTAGTTTCCTTGGATTTTCTGTGATCCTTGGATCCTCTTTTGTGATCATCCTTTTTGGGTTTTGGACAGTCGGCGATGAAATGTCCTGGCTTGAGACAGTTGAAACATACACGCTCTTCTTCTTCTGATCTTCCTTTGAAGCTCTGCCTTCGTGGATATGATTTCTGATTCTTCTTCATGAATTTCCCGAATTTCTTTACGAACATTGCCATAGCATCATTACATATTTTTTCTGGAGTCATCTCTGTAGCGGTAGATATGGCCTCCGATGCAGTGAGAGCTTTGGTAGGCTGACTGGTACTGGGTTCATCTTCAACCCGAATACCTAATTCGAATTCATAGGCTTTTAAATCAGCAAACAGGTCATGCAGATCTATCTTGTTGATGTCCTTTGATTCTCTCATAGCAATGGTCTTGACATCCCATTCTCTTGGGAGACCTCTCATCACTTTGAGGGTGACTTCTCTGTTGGGTAACTCCTTACCCAGACTGCTGAGTTCATTAATTATTCCGGTCACTCTTTCATCATACTCGTTGAGAGTTTCTCCATTCATCATCTTGATATGCTCAAACTTCTGTAATGCCACAGTAAGCTTGTTTTCTTTGGTTTGATCATTTCCTTCACAGAGTTGGGCAATCTTCTCCCAGATTTCTTTAGCTGTGGAACACATTTTTATTTTGTTGAACATGTTTTTGTCCAAAGTTTTGAACAAAATGTCCTTAGCAACGTTATCCAGATTGGCTTTCTTCTTTTCTTCATTTGACCATTGAGATCTGTCCTTTTCTACCATTTGTGGATCACCACTTGTGATAGAAGCAGCTGTATTGATTTTCATGATCTTCATAGGTCCTTCAGTGATTACATACCACATATCATCATCTTGAGCACTTAGATGTGCTTGCATACGGATTCTCCAATCATCATATTCGTCTTTCTTGAACATTGGAATCTTGCTGAATGAGGCCATCAGTATTTGGTAATTGGTAATTTCTCAAGATTGAGAAGACCTAAGCTCTGATACCACTTGTTAGGATCGGGGTAGTGTTTAGAAGGGGGGGGGGTTGAATAAACACTAGATTCAATTTCGATTTCTTTCCTAAGTTAACTGTAAACTGTTAAGTATTACAGTTGCTTCTCAATATCAGGCAAGTTAGCAGACACTGATTATAGTGCGGAAGACGTCTGCTTAACTTGTGAGAAATAAAACTGAGTAGTAAGCAAGCAATAAACAAATGACACAAGAATTGTTTCTGGAAGTTCGAAGCACAACGCTTCTACGTCTCCCCTTCTTCCTTTGCAGGAAGGATTCACTAGAAGACTTGGTTTACACTTTACAGTATACAACCTTCTTAGGCACTCACACACTTGGCCTAAACTCCTAGCAATCACAACTTCTTGATTTGATTACAAAAGATTCTATAACACTCTTTACAGAATACACTTTTAGCTTCGAGTGTTCTTGAGCAGCAGACTTCAGTTGGAATAATCTATCACAGATTCAGTTGCACTGCTTGTCTGCTCTTTGCTGAACTTTTGGAATATCAGTAAGTTGATTTTCTTGTTTGCTTTGAAGTGTTTTTGTTTGTTGAAAATCGCTCAGCACTTCTTCATTCTTTGCTTGGACGTATTTATAGGTTTGGTTGTCCAACGGTAGCTTTTCTGTATATGGAAGAGATTAGCTTTCCAAATTCATATTGTCTTCTTTCCTATTTTGTTAAGCAACGGCTCTTTAACTCTGACGGTAATGGTGGCGGAGATATAGCAGGGTGCGCCGCTCTGTTGTACCTTTGTCAGAGAATGTTGTACTTATTTTGTCTCGTTGCTTAGTGCTCTTACTGGAAGTTTAGACTTCTGCTGGTTTTCTTTGTTCAACTGGTCGTTCATCCTCTTATGACCAGTTGATGTCTTTGTTCAGTGTGAGACTATCCGGTTGATAGTTGTCCAGTAGATGTCCATCCAGTTTATGTTTATCCGGTTGATGTTGTCCAGTAGATGTCTGTCCAGTTGATGGCCATCCAGTTGATGTCTATCCAGTTGATGTCTGTCCAGTTGATGTCTATCCAGTTGGTAGCCATCCAGTTGATGTCTTGTCCGTTGATGTCTATCCAGTTGGTAGCCATCCAGTTGATGTCTGTCCGGTTGATGTCTATCCAGTTGGTAGCCATCCAGTTGATGTCTATCCGGTTGGTAGCATCCGGTAGGTGTCTTCATCCGGTTGATGTCTATCCGGTAAGACTTCACATCCGGTAGGTCTATCATCCAGTTGGTCTTTCACCCGGTTGGTGTCTTCATCCAGTTGGTCTTTCACCACGGTAGGACTTCATCCTAGTGTCCTTCATCCTAGGACTTTAACATCGGTAGGTGTCTTCATCCAGTTGGTCTTTATCACCCGTAGGACTTCATCCGGTAGGTGTTTAACATCCTTAGGAGTCTTCACAGTTGGTCTTTATCACCTTGTAGGACTTCATCCAGTAGGTTTTTGTAATCACCAAAACTTGACGTTTCCCAACAGTGGCAACTTA
>CAJQUN010002927.1:0-20662 GCA_907163345.1 Haberlea rhodopensis | reverse complement strand
ACATTATCACTTAATTAAAATATTAATTATTTATGTAATATATTTTGTTATAGTAACTACATTTAAAACTAATTAAATATAATGAAAAGGAAGCGTCAAGAAGGATTAGTACAACTGTTTTCACACGGAAATGGGAACAAACATGAAATCGCAAGGCCCATCCCCCACTTTTTTGTCCCTCCCACTTGCACGATCCTCCCACTTCACTTTTCTCTGTCTTTCTTTATTGAAGGATTTTATGCACTATTTTATGATCGAAGTCGAATGTTTTATTATTTACAAACGCATAAATTATGGTAATTCAAATAATATAATTGTCGTATTTTTATTGCTTTTGTAACAAAATAAGTATTTATTTCACATCTCTCACTTCATACAACTTACAACTTATGGTAATCGAACACATAATATTTTGCCTGATACCGCGAATGTAGAATTAGATGGTTATATCTTCATCATCACCGAAACCTGTTAGTGAAGTGGTGCAACTCAAATCTTTTATAATGAAATCAATTAATACATAATACCACTATTTCCATAAAGGTCGAATAATATTGGTTGACAACTTTCCTGCTTTGCTGGCGTTTGGGAGCTTTTCCCTGTGTCTGATCACGCTCTTGCGGGAATGACTTTGGTTTTCTGATGGGGGACGACTTTTCCCTTTGGCGCGTCTATCCATTTACCTGCGGCGGTTACGCGATAACTCTGCCGCTCGGTATGAGTCTCTTTCGTTGGAATGTGCGGGACTCGAGGGAATCTCATACATTATTTTGTGTGTGACCAGCTTGTCGTGCGTGCTTTCCCTTGTGGTGTTTCTTTATCTTTACCTACTATCTAATATTATAGATTCTTTTTAGTTAGTAGCTATGTTTGTAATATGCATTGCCTTTGTTGTATATTATATGTTTGTCTCATCATTTGGATATGGTTACACAGTCGTACTGGTTGGAACTTCATAAGTTTTTTGTCTAGTCTGCTCTCTTTTTGTGGAATCACTCTATATGTCTTTTTGGTGGTGGTTCATCGGATGTGCTTCACTATCGGGACCTCGATTGGCTAGGTCTGCTTGCATTTCGGTTTCGGGTGTTTCATCAGTGATGTTCCTTGGTCAAAGAACTTTCATTCAGGGATTTGGTACGAGAGTTTGGGCACATTGGTAGTCTTTTATCAGTTAACGTCTTCCGTCTATCATATTTGATAACTTTCAGAATTCATGGAATGCGTTTCCTTTTTCTACCTAATCCTTGGCAGCTACATGGATTGAGAAGACCTGATTTAATTCTAGTGGTATTGTTCTTTCACGGCCACGTTCTTATGTTTTCAATTAATCACTTTATCACCTTACCTTTTTCTGCCCTTTTACTAGGTGTGTATTAGTCACTGCTCAAGAGTGACAATTGTATTTGTTGTTTTCGTTATTTCATGAGATCAGTCTTATGGGATGTTATTGCCTTCAATATAATTACTATTTTTCAGTTTTAAAAAAGTAAATTCATAATATAAATCACTGGACACAGTACAAAATTATAGAAAAAATAAGAGTAACGTTAGATAGATGAGAAAATAGAATGGGATATTTAACTAAATATAAATTCTAAAAAGTGCATCTTAGTTAAATTTTTGTTTGGTTGAAGGATAAATAATGAACTACCATTTTGTAGGAATGAATAATCTGATTTTATCGAACAAAAGTAGCATTTGATAACCATTAATATATATTGTAAATGTTGGATATTGTTATTATAAAGTGAATGAATTATCATCATATACTCCCTTTCTCTTTCTTTTATTTTTAAACTTAGATGAATCACAATTGTAGCTTAAAACTTTTGACAATTTGGATTCGTTTGTTAATACCATTTACAACTTCTTTTTCTCGAATATTTTTATTCACCAACATTAATACCACTCAATCCAAGCACTGGTGCCAATCAACCCAATAAAGCAAGCCCTTCTATTGGTACTTCGTATCTCTCAACTCAAATTAATAACGACATACAAGAACGCGCTCGAACACGCGCACATATATATATATATATATATATATATATATATATATATATATAGTTATTATTTATATGGTTTTATACATGGAATAATAAAATCTATTGATACGCATGGAGTCAGTACGCAGCAAGGAGGGAATTTGCAATTTAATTGGTAATGAATTGGACAACAATAGATTTTATTTATGTTTTTATAGTTGTATGAGTCATGTCGCCACCCACACATCAATCTATTGAAAACAATACTTAGTTATTGTTGTTGTATAAAATTATTTTTAAATCTAAGTACTTCTCATGAGAGATAGTTATTGATTAACCTCTTCAATTTTGTGACTGGATTATAAAAGCCGAATTTAATTCACGAAATAGATGACCAAACAAGTAAAATCAATTGATCAAGAATTTCAAGTTAGAATCATGTTACGTGGATATCTGCTATACTCGATCATTTCTTTCTACATTGTTTGAGTACTTTAGTTTATCTACTACTTGGTTATTTGGTACCTTCGGTAAATTTATAATTTTTCTCTCTCTTATTTTATGAAATCTTTTGTCGTAAAATTGGAGTTCAGTAATAGGGAATATGATTCATTTAAAAACGTAAGTCAAAGATACTTGAAATTATGGATAATATTGTTGGAAATTTGAATTGAATTAAATGGGTGTGTCTGTTATGTTGGGGTGCATTTTCATGATTGAATGCTTCTAAATTAAATGGTGTTGTTCATTCATGTTGGGGTGTAATTTTTCATGATTGGATGCTTCCAAATGTTGTTTCTTGATGACACAACTGGTATACTATATAAGAAAACAATCCTTGAATGAATTAGACTTGGAATTTTAGAAATTCACATCATATAGAAGATCAAAATTTGAGTAATTTTGTGTCTTCTACATTGTTGAATATTGAACGCTTTTAAACCTTTGTGGTTTAAAGATTTATGATTTGGAGAGTGCTCCTATCACAAATCATAGTCGTTGTATCTTGTGAGACAAATTGTCAAAGTAAACCGTTAGCAGCACCGTAGCGGGACATATTGTCTTAAGAACACAGATTAAGTAGAAAACAAACATTAAGTATTCAAATTTTGGCACGTGGAGAATTGCAGATGGAAGCTTCTCTAGAGCATACTTGTTGAATACAATGTATGTCTATGTTCTCATCATACAACAAATATTTGAAATAATTTTAGGTTGTGCTTGTTTTATAAATTTGAAATGAAGGACTTAAAATATATGGCTTCAAATTAATTTATTTATTGGATGGATACAATTCAAACAAATTCAAATTCACTATAAGCCAATATTAATTGTGTTGGTTTTTTTTTAACATAAATATAAAATATATTGGATTAACATAAGTACAATACAATTGTAACTTGAAGCCATGAGACAATACGCCGAAACAAATTACAACCACAACACTACATTTGCCAAATAGGGGCAAAAACTAACCCAACGATTAAATACGCACAACAAGGTGTAATGTTAGTACGATCACAGCACCCAAGGGCGGGAGAGAGGCTGGGCAAGGGCACCCCCCTTCCATAAATATATTTTTTATCTTAAAAAAGAATTTTTTTTAAAATTGTAATTTTACTCTTAAATTAAATAGAGTTTGCCCCTTAAAAATTATATTTTGCCTTATTTTAATTATATTTAAACCCCTAAAATTTTTTTTTGGCCTAAATTTTTTAAATTTTAATTTTTTTGCTCCCTTTCTATAATCATGCATCCAACACAGACAACAAAACATATGTTTGATTTCATACTACTAAATAATGTTATTTGAAATTTATTCCTTAATCCTTCACCACATCAAATCTATTACGTAAAATCAAATCTATCAATTCAAGTGTAACCCAACATCATATATTTGATATTAGTGAAAAATCAATTGGATATTATATTTTTAACACAAGACTACTAACTGCACACAATCAACATGTACCCTAATACATATGAAAATCCAATTTGTAGCACAAATTTCCCAGCCCGTCCCATTTGCTTCAATGTACAAATGTTTTATATCAAGTTTTCTTTCGAAAGTTATAAAATACTTAATATTTTCATATCCCCAATTAAAAATATTTTTTGAATGATGAACTATACAGAAGTGTTTAATCCGTATTTCCATGTAAAAACCATTCTTTCTAGTTTATTTGATGTTTACCTTAAAACACCGTCCTTATAATATCTTACAATATATTAGAAATTTTTCAAATAGAATATTTTTAATGTATGGTGGATAGAGAATATTCTTTCTTACCTCTCGTTTTTACTCAACTACTAACTGACGACCAGATGACTACTCTTTGATCACATTTCTATGATGTGAGAAATTCGAATACAACTTTGAAGGGTTAATCCAACAACTACATTTTGGTCTAACACTTAATTTCCCTTCCAGGAACTACCCCCAATAAGAAGATTTAAATTTGTAAGGAGAATACCAGCCATAAATATAATCGAATTTCTCATATTAATTTTATTTTGATTGTATCATATTATGGACGATAGGTGCTTTTTAAGGCATAAAATGGGAATATATTTCGGATTAATTTTATATTTAATTATTTACATGTCATATTAAAATTATAAAAATATTCCTCTATAGTTTTGTTTACCTCTATCTATAATTACAAATAAAATTCATTATGATCTATAACTGAATGCCGCCGACTATAAATCCTACGACCCGACAAGGAAAATTGGTTCAAGTTGCAGTCGGTATACTCGTATTTTATCTATACCATATTATAAAGAGGAGCAAACATAATAACTATCTTGACCTCTTCGTATGTTTCTGTGTTCTTCCTAAAATATCTTTATATAATAACTACACCATACAACAAATATACCACATATTTTGATTTTCTTCAAATTTTCTAAAAAAAAAAACTATTTATTTCATCTAATTAATAATATACCATATTAGTTTAAAATATTAAAAATTTTAAAAAATAACTAAATTAATATTTATTTTGTAACTATATACCATATAAAAATTCAAAACTATTTTACAAAAAATTATATGTGCACCATCGCATGCCAACAATCGCTAGTATATATATGTGCGTAATTCGAGAAAGGTATTCAAGTTGAAAATACCTGATCAATAAATCGGAGATATATACCCTAATCCTAATTATAGGTTCTTTGTATTTGCAGTCTCGATTGTGCATTGGTTTCACCCCAGTCTACATCTATCAAAATTATTCAACCCTTAATTACGAATAAATTCGAGGCTGATTTTCTTGTTACTACTTTTCTATTCGTGTTGTGTTTGAGGTTTCTGATGCGAGAAAGTCGGTTTTAATGCGAGATCGATTGCGTCTGCAATTCGGTTTTCGAGCTGGTGTTTTGTTTTGCAGGATTAGTTAGGGCGTGGAATGCATTCTTTTTTCTTTAAAATTGGATTGGAGGATTTCGGATTTTTTATTTATTTTTTACTGAAAAAGGTTGACGGGCTTATCTTTTGAAGGGCTTGATTGAAATTTTAATAAGAAGATGATGAATCAAGGAGAAACCACGGAAACTGTTACCACAGTGGACCGCAGTTCTATCGAGGTAATAAATCAATCTCTTACCTGGTGCTCTTGGAAAATACGAAGTTGTTTTCATTTATGAACTTGTGTGAAAGAAGATGATTTTGTTCGCCAATGATTTTTTTATGTTTACGAGATTGCGTTACGGACCTATCTGTGAGCATTATAGCTGGTTGTACCACATTTGTTTAATTACGTTCGTACCTGTTGTTGGAAGTTAAGTAAGACATGAATAAGCCAAAATGTATTGGAGAGGCTTGTAAGCATGTTGCTCAATCATGAGGTGATCCATTATAGGTTATGTATAGGGTTTTTGTTCCAGGCACTGATCATCTTCATGCATTTTTATGAACATTTTGGCATACACTTTTTGATCACTCTAAGTGCGAACTGCTGCAGGCTATGTTCTTGATTCGATAGTTAACAATTAAGAAATATAAATTTGCATTAGCTTCTTTCTAAGAGTTGTCATTGTAGATTATCAATTTTGTAGTTTAAAGGGCTGAAGGTGTTATTTAAGGTTATACTAAGAAGTTTTAACCCTTGTTCTGGATAGCTTTTCAGTTCATTCATAAAGAGATGTTTAACATTACTTGAACTTATATGCCCACATGGTTCATGATCTTATATTATTGAGAGGCCCGATATAGATTACTATTCACGTATAAGTTACTTGAAAAAATATTCTCTCAAGTAGGTCTTAAATTTCCTGCTATCTTTCCTTACAAACCCGCTTGACCTTTACACAATAAGTTGATATGTTCCTTCGGTGGGGATGAGTTCATGAGTTTGTGGTTTCTTAAAATTTGTTTATTTCCCCCCCTTCATGTGTCAGAAACATCGGATTGTTGATCCACATCAAGCTCATACACCTTCATATTACTCTCCAAAATGTGCTGCGGTGTCATGGAGCACTCCCGGAGAGAATCATAGCTCAAAGGAGAATGTAATTGTGTCTGATTCCAACTACATTCATAGTCAGCAAGTGGAGCTAACCTTGAGAAATGTTCAGAGATGGATAAATGCAGCATCTGGTGCCTCCACGTCAAATTCAGGAGCCACAATCACGACACAAGGTTATAGTGGGTATTCTGCATATCCAAGTACTGATTCCTACGGATATACCAGCACTGGATATGCAGCCTACTATAATGGCTACCAACAGCAACCGAACCAGTACCAACAAGAATCAAATCAATATCAACAGCAATACAGCCAGTATCAGCAACAATCTAATCAATACCAACAGCAATCAAATCAATCTTACGCACAACATGTAGGGGCATACCAAAACACAGTGTTCAATATGAGCCTCTTTCCTCATTTCAAAATACTGGGTCTTATGCTGTGCCTGCAAGTTACTCTAGCACTTACTATAATCCTGGTGATTATCAGACATCTGGAAGTTACACAAGTGGCACCTATGCTAGTCAGACAACCCTGTGGCAAGGTCAGCCCTATGCAGCTTACAATTCTCATCCGTATGCAAATTACACATCAGACTCAAATCCATCCTATAGTTCTACCCCTAGTGTAGCAACAAATCATTATCAGCAGCACTATAAGCAATGGGAGGACTATTACAGGCAAGCTCAAACGGAAGTCAGCTGTGCTCCTGGAACTGAGAAGCTCTCTCTCTCTGGTGCGTCTAGTCTGAGTTCTTCCATTCCTATTGTAGACAGTGGGTACACAGCTTCAAACAACCAGATGCCTGTAGCATATACCTGGAGGCCTGAATCTGGTTCATCTGAATTGACTTATGTGCAGGTTTGGTAGTCATTGCCGTTATTTTATGCTGTTAATTAGAATTTTATGTCTGTCTACTACCCATGCACTGACATTCCCTCGAGCCTTTGCCTGTTTTCATTTATGCCTTTATTTGCTTTCAAATCCTGTTTTTATTCTTATTACATATTTGATGCTTAAATAATTTTGGATAATGGAATAATTATTTTCATTGCTCTTTCCCTTTCTTAGAAATGGAATAAAACAATTTTGCTGATGTAGCAGTAGGTACTTTTAGATAGCTAAATTTGGACAAGTTTATGTTTATGTTTTAGGATAAGTAGTGTAGAGATGGAGTCGGTCATGGGCATGATGTTACAAAAACTCTGTGCACAATTTTTTTCTGAAGATAAGTACGTGGACATTTTGAAGACTTTGTTGTGAGAGACAAAAAAATGCTTACAATGATTACATATCTCTCTTGGCTTTCTGAATCTTTTTGTCACAAATAGACTCTTCACGTGGAGTTTTATATGTGCAGGTTTGGTAGTCATTGCCGTTATTTTATGCTGTTAATTAGAATTTTATGTCTTACTACCCATGCACTGACATTCCCTCGAGCCTTTGCCTGGTTTCATTTATGCCTTTATATGCTTTCAAATCCTGTTTTTATTCTTATTACATATTTGATGCTTAAATAATTTTGGGTAATGGAATAATTATTTTCATTGCTCTTTCCTTTCTTAGAAATGGAATAAAACAATTTTGCTGATGTAGCAGCAGGTACTTTTAGATAGCTAAATTTGGACAAGTTTATGCTTATGTTTTAGGATAAGTAGTGTAGAGATGGATTCGGGCATGGGCATGATGTTACAAACTCTGTGTACAATTTTTTTCTGAAGATAAGTACCTGGACATTTTGAAGACTTTGTTGTGAGAGACAAAAAAAAATGCTTACAATGATTACATCTCTCTCTTGGCTTTCTGAATCTTTTTGTCACAAATAGACTCTTCACGTGGAGTTTTATATGTGTAGGGATTTAATATTTACACGTACTGTTTTCATCGCGCCTTTCAACCTTAATAATATTTCATATCGATCTCCTGCTTTTCATTATCTCTTGATGTACATAGCTCTTAATTCTATCGTTGTGAGAAAATTAGTTTGATGGAACCCTGAATTATACTTCTGTTGATATCTGGAAACTGGATGTATCTAACAGTGGATAGAGGAGCACTTAAACAATCCTCCGATATATAGCCTTATTAGCAATATATTTATGTGTTAATCTACTCTCAGTCTACTAGAGTCTGTCCTTTATAGGTTGTGCACAAATAATTTTCTTGAAATAGCCAATCGAAATAGCCAATCATCTTTTAAAGTACCAGTACTTGAGGGAATAATATGACTTATAAATACTCTCAACCTCTACATTGAGTGTCAAGCTTTGCCTAAGATTTCTTCTTATCACCTACAAACTAAATTTCCATATTCATTCAAATATTAACTTGGAAGCCAGTAATCTGTTGAACTTTTATTTTTTACTTTCAAAGATAGAGAGCCTTGGTTTTTGAGTTTATCTCCAGTTTTGAATTAGAGCAAGGGATGACAATGGCTTTCATGGAGAAATAGTACCATGTGAAAAGCAATAATAAATTGAGGAATAGCTTATTAAGATGCATGGGTTTGTCCTGGAAAGCGTGGAATTTTTAAAACTCATTTTTCTCTGTAATTTCTATTTCTGTTAGCACTATCACATTAATTCAAGGGTACAGAGTGGCTTTCTCTGCTTTGGATCATTTAATAATAAGATTAACGGGATCTTCTATGAACTGTGTTTTGCATTGAAACTTAGAAAGGAAAAGCAACAATTTCCTGTTATTAATTGGAGGAGTGATTTTTTATTAATCTATCTTATTTTCGATCTCTCCAACTAAGATCTCATCCTATGTGAACAAGTTAAAATTGGAAATAGTTATGTTATGGATTTAGTTAAATAGCTAGCTCTGGCTAGTTTCTTTGCTGGCTTCGGTAAAATAGCTATCTTTGGCTTGTGGTTTTGTTGTATTGTCTCTGTTTTTCAGGATCTGAGTTCATTGAATTCCTTGACTGATTATGGATTTATTTGTCTATCATATGGGTGAATGGGAGGGGGAACTAGCTCATATCTCTTAAAACTCGACTCTCTTACAGGTAGTTGTTCTTGAGCATGAATTGTCTATCTCATTAGTGTGTTTTTGTTGTTGTTAGCCAGTCACAGCAAGTGGTAGTACCACAGAGAGTTACAGGAAACATGGGGATTCTGTTATCCAAAATGACCATTGTAATTCATTGCAGCCGAAACTTCCAAATCCATTGAATACAGTGCCCACGTATGAAAATTTTCAAAATAAACAGAACTCTACATTTTCTCAAGATGTTACAACACAGTATCCATCTTACCAAGTTTCTCAGAGTCACCATGCATTCTCTCAAACTGTTTCACAACCTCTCGAACCATTAGATGCACAAAGAGTAAACAGAATGCAAATTCCAAATAATCCAAGACTTGCTTCAATTTGCCTGCGAGTGTACCAAAAGCTGATAAAGATAACTCTACAATTGGCGCAACTGCAAAACCAGCCTATATTGGTGTTTCAATGCAAAAGCCCAATGCAAAAGTTTTGACTCGTGATGCAGCTGATTCCATGCTCAAGGTTTGGTTATTTTGTTATGTTCTTCCATAATTTGTTCAGCTTGTTTGAGGATTGTCAGAAATAAAGATGGTTAAATAAAAGTCACAGTATCTTCATTTTGTAAGTTATCTTCGTAGATGATACCTATTTGTAATATTGGTCGTATTTATACTTCCAGATCTAAAACTTTCACCTGCTTTAACTTAATGAAAAGATGCAAGGATATAATTGAGGTGAAAAAATGTCTGAAAAGTGAAGACATTGGATACCTTTTTAAATAAGAATATTAGTGTAAGAAATGCGTACATTTTCCTTAATTAAAAGTATATTGGAATTTGAACGTAAGGTGGATGCGCCTAAAATGAGCAGAAATAGGGAAAACAAATGCACACAATTCACCTTCTTGTTGCAGCTCGGTGACCTGGGATGCAAGGTGGATGTTTTGAAAGAGGATAATTGATAAAGAAGTGCCTGCAGTCTATCTTGGTTTAGATGGCAGCCATATAGGCGGAGTTATAGGAAAACTATTAGAAATATTTTGGCTAAAGTTTTGCACATAGTAACGTTTTTTCATTTTGTGCCTGCAGTCTATCTTGGTTTAGATGGCACTTGGCAGCCATATAGGAGTTATAGCTATTAGAAATATTTTGGCTAAAGTTTTGCCCAGAGTAATGTGTTTGCTGAAAATGCGAACACATGTTCCAACTTTGGACGTGGCTCTTGATGGTAGTTTAATGGAATGAATGCTGCTGATCCTAGGTATGAAACAAGAATTCATTGAATCGCGTTGAGTTGTTAGTAATACTGAATACTTCAAAACCCCGAGTTGTATATCTTGATGGATGATTTGATTGTGGTTTGCTTCAGAGGATTTTTCGTTCCTTGGGTGGTGTGGTGGGCGGTGGCGCTTGGCACTAACTTAGTCGTTGCTGGGATGGTTTTGTGAAGCTGGGACATATGCATAACCAGCGAAAACAGTAACATACCAATGTTTTCCTTATAGCGTCTCTTTATGATGTCAACTTGAGATGTAATAATCATCATTGAAATATAAGCATCTGTTTTACCACCTATTGATTAAAATGTAAAGCTTAAATAAGAGAATCTCATGCGCATGTTTGCAATGTAGTTTATGTTTCTCTCAAAGATGACAAATAATTTTTGGCTGGATTAAATGGGCGCTTTTTGATATAGAATTGAGAATGGATTCTACCATCTTCATTTGAGTTGAAACCAAATACTATTTTCCAGTTCTGTTTGTTCCTTTGTAAATAGGCATTAGGGTATGGTTGAAAGAGCAGGGTCTTACTATTTCTTTTAGCATAGTTAGGAGATGTATGAAGGATTTGAATGGACAATACAAGTTAAATGACTCCATAAGAGAGAGCTTGAGATAATCTCAATTTGCTATGGTTTTGTGTGATACAATAATTAACTTGTCTGTAATATGTGATATTTACAAAGGTTTTGGGCATATGCTTGGATGAACGATGTTATAGTCAGTTCCTCTGTTGTTTATTTTCCTTCAATACCTTAGCTGGTTGATTTAACATGGCAGCTCTTGATGTGAATGGCATGTAGTATGTTTCATTTGACCAGCTTGTATCTGGTTCTTTAGTGCACGTTATGAAGATATCCATAAACCCCGAGATCATGTGCTTAGAGCCTTGATTAAAATTCGAAAGCCAGCTCTGCCTTATTACACCAACTAGGAATGGATGGAATCAATGAACACAATCTTTTTCTTGCCTTAGTTTATCATGTTAAGATTAAGATGTATTTGTTAATGTATTGAATATATTAACATGTGATTTTATTCGCTTGGAAGTGCCACAGTGTTACAAATTACTGCAGGGTTTGCTATGAAATATGGGTTCCAACCTCTGCCTTTATAGTTCAGTGGTAATGAATAAAATAGAGGATGTTGTTTGTAAATACTGACTTTAGTCATTGTCTTTCTGTTGCAGCCTGGCTTGTTTCCCAAGTCATTACGTGGATATGTTGAAAGGGCTTTGGCTCGGTGCAAAGATGATAGGCAGATTGCGACTTGCCAAGTTCTTATGAAGGAGGTATAGCCTTTGGATTAAATCTTGCATATGCAATCGTTGTAAGAACAGAGTAGACACTATTTTTCCATGACTAATATCAGATAGTATCTCGGATTTCCAGTATTATGTGAAAGAACTGGTGGCATTTTTTGAGTCCCCGTGCTTTGTGCTAGACACTTTTCATGGCCGAGTATAGTCTCTTAACCTCTTATGCATCGACTAATGAAAATCAACTTCCTATATTTTCCAAGTTTATGAATCAGTAAAGGTGCCATTGTCCCAGTGATTTACTGTTGCATGTCAAAAAGCCTGCCTCTTCCCTTGATCATCGAAATACCTTTATTTTTCTTGAAATTCTTTCATTTGAAGTGACATCTCAGTGCTAAAAAATCTTTATGTGGCCCTTCTCTAGTTTTCGTAAACAATATTTTTACTATATCTACATATATGTGTATATGCTGATATAGGAAAGAAGATGGCAACTCTTCTCTCTCTATTTATTTTTTTGTCTGTTTACTATATGGTACCATGTGATAGAAAATGATGTGTTTGCCTCGAAAACCAAATAATTCAAACTCTATACTAAGGATATATCTTAACAAACATTTTTTATCTGGGCCTTTATCTTCCTTCCATGATTATGTTACTCAGCAAGTTCAAAATCTTTCGGCATTTAGGCAACTCTGATACGTGGTCGCTTTAACATGCTATATGCTAGAAGTTGTAGGTAACCTTTTTTCCTTCCCGTTTTTCTGGTTGCTTTAAAAGTAAAGACATTGGAAATGATTGGTTTAAAAAACGTTACTTCTGTGTTTACTAAAATTCCAAATATTTACTTTGTTAGTGAGAGTCAGTGTTCAAATGGTGCGTTTATTAAAAGAAATGTCACAGTTTCTGAGGTTTTAGCTTTACTCCCTTTTCTTCATATTTTTTTTTGTATTGGGGCTTCTCCCAGTACCTTGACATAATAATTAGAACCTTTCATATGTTCTTCCTTTTCCTGTCCCCCTGATCGATGGCACATTGAAAGTGTAGAGTGTAGAGTAGAAATTATTATGAAAACCATTTTTTATATTTTTTACAAGTGCTAGCATACAAGTGGAAAAGTTATTTTCCTGCTTTCGTGTGAAACAAGTCTTCTCCAAGATTGTTGACTAGCTTAGATATAAGCATGTTTGATCATCTCAATGTTTTTACTGGAGCGGTCAGTAAGTTCAGATTTCTAGTTGACGTTCCTTAAGAATGAGACGGGCCTAAAGCGATGTTACTATCAATTAATTCCATCCCTTCCTTGGTTGAAATTTGGCAGCTGTGGCAGCATTCCATTCCCTGTTAGAAATTTTGGAAACAGCTACAAGGGTTCTGAGTGCTACAAATGCTGTAGTTTCACTATGTTTGACTATAGTTTACAGACTGTAGAATCTTTAAATGGCTTTGTACCCAACTGGGTTCAGCGAAAATAAACAATGTCTATTTTAGGCCCACATGATTTTGCAAAATTTGGTAAACTTGGTCTATGTGCTACTTTATACTAACGTTTTCTTACTAAAATTATTATTCAGCTTATAACGAAGGCAACTGCTGATGGTACCCTATATATAAAAGATTGGGATACTGAGCCTATTCTTCCCCTGCCCAATGCTGACACGGAGTATGTTTCCTTTGTCTTCTTACTCCGTCAAGCACAGATCCAGTCATTCAGATAACGGGCCAATAACTTATGCAATATTTATTCTGCAGGGCAGCACAGTTTCCAATCCTAACCTCTGTAATGCCAGGGAGCAAAAAAAGTCCTACTCGGCGAGCCAAAAGTAGGTGGGAGCCTATTCTGGATGTGAATTTGGCTGAAAACTCTGCCAATCGGTCTGACAAAACTCCAAAATATGGTGGATGGAACAAACAGGTATTACTTTTTTCCCAAAAAAATTAGTTCTTGGTCTCCTTCGAACTTTATTACCAATTGAAGAGGATTGGGATTGGAGTTTCTTTTGGGTCCTGTGGTGGTTTGTTACGTATATTTGATAATGATCACTCTGACATTTTCTGGTTTTGCCACTGTTTATTCTGCTTCATTGGTAGTTATATATCTCAAAATTTACCCTCATCATTTTATTACTAAGGAAATGAATGGCTTCAAATCTGGTTATTAGTTCAATGGTTTGTACTATAATCAATCTGCCTTTTGTTATTCCGTGCAATGGTCTATAAAATCACATGTGACATTGTGTTTGATACATACTAAATTAACAACTGCGCATGGTTCTGTGAATGTTTACTTGTTAATATCAGTATAAAAACTTCTTAATATTGGCATTGTGAGGAAATGTAGTGCCATGTGTAATTTTCATTGTGCGGATAATCTTTGGACTTGACAAAAGCCTCATTCCATCGAGCTTGACTGTTCTCGGGCGTCATGAATCAGGAGAAAAAATTCGCTTACTTTTTCATGAGATGTTGATAATGTTTTATTGTTCTAACTTATCAGTCGTATCCATCTGTTTGCAGTTTACAGATAGGGAAATAGAGAAAAAAGAGGATAATCTTGGCAATCAATTCTCTTCTGCAGATCCAAAAGTTTTTAGTAAGAATTTCACAAGACCAGCCAAGAGGCAGGGCCCTGGTGTTGACCTGAATGCTGTGGACGATGTGGATGATTCCAGCGAGAGTGACTTGGACCAGAGTTTAACAAAGTACTCTGCTGCTGCTGTTGCACTTGCGGATTCATCGGAAGAGAAGAAGAGACGAGAAAACCGTTCAAAGCGTTTTAAAAAGAAACATGGGAATCACGCAGAAGATATTAACTTTAAAGCAAACAACGTGGGATCTGGAAATTTGTATGCGAGGCGAGCTAGCGCTTTGGTACTTAGTAGAAATGTCGAGGAAAGTGGGAGCAGGGCTGTTGAAGATATTGATTGGGATGCTTTTACAGTCAAAGGAACCTGCCAGGAAATGAGAAACACTATCTGCGTCTTACTTCTGCTCCTGATCCAGCTACGGTATATTCCCATGCTTCTTCATGTTGTAATCTCAATGCAATCTATGTTATTGCTCTATGATTTGCATATCGCTAGAAATTATTTTAAGACATATACTACTTTGCAGGTGAGACCTGAAGAGGTGCTGGAAAAAGCTTACTTATGGTTCGAAATTCTCAGAAAATTACCTGTACAAATGTGATCAGTTAAAATCTATACGGCAAGATCTTACTGTACAACATATACGCAATGAGCTTACAGTTAAGGTATTAATACAATAATACTATTGACATTTCTATGTATTCCCGGTTGATGATCTCTTCATGTCATCTATGTTTTGCTTTCCATCACCATAATTTTGACACAAGATTTGACTTGTGCCTTTTAAAAATGTTGGTTATCTCATGTATCATTCTGATTTTACTGTAGAATTTGGCGATTACTGTCATCTGATATTATGATTCCTCTTTTGATTCTAGGTCTATGAAATGCATGCTAGATTATCGATGGAAGTTGGGGACTTGCCCGAGTATAATCAGGTTTGTTCTTTCAATTCTAACAGACTTCTTAAATTTTTATAGTTTGGTTTTAAGTATATATGAATTTTCTGAATTCTGACCCATATCACTGCATTTTTTTAAAAAACTAAATGGAGTGCAAATGCTTCCACATATTGAAATTGATTTGAAATATTCAGTGGCCATTCTGATGTTTGAGTGTTGATATACTATTGTCTTTTAGTGAATGAGATGGTCAAAATGGATACTATTATGATAACGGTGATACGGATTATACTGGAGTGAGCAATATACTTGGTTGTTGATGCATTATTTAATAGGTCCTGGCTGGTTATTGAGAGAAATTTCGAGGAATTTGCATAAATTTTCTGTGAGGTGTAGGAGGACAACTGAAATAATAGATATTGCATGGTTTTATGCAAAAGTTGTAAAATTTGATTACAAAGAAGAAATCTGACATTAGGTAGCTTAGTGAGTTCACTCCAGACCGAGGGTGCATATTATTTAAGTTACATAGAGAACCAATATTGTGATTACGTTATTCCTGCAATTTGGGTCTTGTTTTACGTACAATAGTGAAGCACTAGAACTAGTGAGATTGGGGTTTCATTCTTCCTAAAGATTCAGGTAATAGACTTAAGTATATATTCATTTGTTTTCTTGCTACTTTATCCGGGCTTTGTTTCGATCACTTTTTTTATTGATTTATATTTTCTTTTGTGATCTACACAGCAAAGATTATAGGTAAATATGACATTATGACTGACAATTTAGGCATCTTATCAGTGAAGAAAATATGATTATCAAAAATTTCAAATGAAAATCAAAACGTATTATTTTCCATCTAAAATGACAGGGAGGGGCTTACTTAGGAAATTTGATTTTTGAAATGTGGTTATTAAGTTGGTGTGGACCACTATTTTCTCAAATTTATCTTTGTGTGTGATATTTGGTTTCATTGACACATTAAACTTTAAACAAGTACATTGGGGGTGTGATCACCTGATGTTGTTAACCCTTTTGTCGTTTTGTTTTTGCAGTGCCAATCACAATTGAAAGCACTATATGCAGAAGGAATTAGGGGATGCAATATGGAATTTGCGGCATATAATTTACTTGTGTAATATTACACTCAAATAATAACAGGGAGATACTGTCAGCTATGTCAAGGTTCGTAACAATCTGTAGGTCTGGTTATTTTTCATTGGTTCACTTCTTAGCGATTACCAAAATGCATTACTTAAGAATCCCCCACCTCTGCTTTGTTTTTTACATGTAGTCGATAGTTGTCTGCTTTCTCTTTCACTACTCTCCATATTCTCTCTTTCACTACTCTCCATATTCTCTCTTTCACTACTCTCCATATTCTCTTCAATTACGAATTCAAAGCCATCTATGAAGCTCTATTGCCCTCGGATTGGACCTACCAATTCTTGCATTTGGGAATGTTAAGTAGTGATCGAGGGTGAAAGGTAATAAAAACTTGTGGGCACCAGTATTTAATTTTTTATATTACTGCTTTTTTCCATCAAATTTTGATGTTATTCCCATTTATATACATTTCAATACCAAAATTATACGCACTCCATTGTTTTGAGTCTGCAAACTTTACCCTCATATTTTGGTATCAGAACACTGGACTTTGAAAGTGGGCTGCAAGAAAATGAAAAAAGTAACTGCACCGTTGCCCTTGCGTCTTCTCTTAATGCCATAATCACCAAAAGGAGCTGAAAATTGAGAATTCTTTATGCGGATTAGGAAAACAATTTAGCTTAATTTGTGTATTAATGTGCAAAACACGCTCTTCGGTTTGAGTTAACCAAATCATTGAAGAAATCTGTGGTATTTCATTAGCATTTAACCTATGTGACTATAATCTTGGTGAAATCATTACTTCTTTGTGTGTGTTAGTTTATAGCTTGTTATGCTAGTGAATTTCAGGCTCTAGCTGGTTGTGGTTCCATACCTGCACACTCTTGGAGTCGGTGCCCTCAATGATTTATCACGTCCTTTTTGTCATTGAATTTGTTTCCCAGGTTATCAGCTGATGCTAGAAAAGACAAAGCGGTAAAGCATGCGCTTTCAGTCTGTGCGGCCGTAACATCTGGAAATTATGTAACGTTTTTCAGACTGTACAAGACAGCACCTAACATTAGCACCTTATTTATGGGTGAGTTATTCACGCTGACTTTTATATAACATTTGAATAACAGATAACAGCTTTATCGTTTATATGATAAAACAATTTTCTTCCTGCAGATCTTAATGTTGAAAAGATGCGGTATGCCGCTGTAAAATGCATGTGTCGATCATACCGTCCTACGGTCCCTATTTCATATCTTGCTCAAATTCTAGGCTTCACTAATGCATTGCCTACAACTGAAGCAAGTGATCACATGGAAGTGGATGGAGTGGATGAGTGTGTTGATTGGTTGAAAGCTCATGGAGCATGCCTCACTTCCGATAACTCTGGGGAGGTGTTGCTTGATACGAAGGTAATATATCTCTGTATTCTCCTCCAATTTTTGATGATCAGAGAAAGAATTGGAATTGTTGTTCAAAGAGCTCATTTGGTGGGTTACTCTGATGGGTAGAGTATGCATTATTCATGGTTGGCCCAAATAACAAGTAATTATACTGTATCGAACATTACTTTTCATATTCTTGATTTAATGTAATCAAATCAAAAGAGCTCTGATATGTCTTCTTTGTTTGCTGGCTGAGGCATATTTGCTGACTTGGCGGTGGTATATTCTTAAATGGTTCTCTGCTAAGTGCCATGGTTTTTGTACGTGCAGGCTTCTGTATTGAGTCTCTATATGCCAGAACCCGAGGATGCTGTGGCTCATGGAGATGCTAGTCTTGCCGTTAATGATTTTCTAACTCGGAATTTAGCTTAGAATGTTAAATCCTACGAGGCACAGAGGACTTCCTGGAAAAGGTGAGATTCCCTGTGATGCGTACATTCGCACCTATAATCATGAATGGGAATTAAAATAACGCTGAGAAACACAACAACTGCTTACGGATACTATTGAAGACTGCAAGTCCCTATGCGATTAGAAAATTTTGAATCTGGTCGACTTCAATGTATTCCACTTGTCAAAATTCTCTGACTAAATCAAAACATATTATTTCATGTAATTTATGAAAAAAATATATAATAAAAAGAGAAAATTTAGATTCTTGTTTGTAATTTTGGTTTAAATGTATGCAGTTGTAGTGTTTACCTTGAGGAGTAATGGAAATAAGTATAAGTGTTTTTGAGCATGTTTGCTCTTCGGTTCATCATTTGATTTGATTTTGTACTTACTTTTTGTAATTAATTTTAAGCCTTTTGTTTCATTTTTAGTCCTGTTTCATCATTTGTATAAGTTTTGGACCTTTTTTTCCCTTTTCCATTTACTGTCGGTGGAATGTTTATAGCACAAATCGTTTCTTTTGGCAATAATGGAAGTTTGTGCTTTAGTTTATCATTGTACTTGCTATCGTTATATTTGTTTTAATATATTTGATTTCAATTTTCGTACGGTATAAAAATTAAATTCCGGATCAAAATTTATGTGAAAGATATGTATTCGTTCACTTCCCGGTATATATCTTGATTCTTGTCTCACTATGTTGCAGAGAAATGTGTAATATGTCTCATCTAATGGAATTTTAATTAAAATAATAAATTAATACAACGACAAAAAAATTGCAATTTTCGGATTGATTTTGAGAAGCATCAATTCGAGTGCCCACAATAATTCATAAAAAAAAAAAAAATTAAAGGAAAACCATGTTCCTGGTTTGAAGAAATCATATGGTTAGAGAATGGGAAAACTGCTGAAATATTTGCCGTATGATAAAAACTTAAATATAATTTTGAAGAAAAAAAATTTCTCCAATATGATTACAATTTAGTATGTATATATAAAATATGGGGAAAGTTCAGGCGGTACCACATAGTAAAACTTTTATTCATCATAGTCCAGGAAAAAAACTTGCAATCATTTAAGTCAATTTTAGGTTAAAACGACAAAAGTGCCCTTAATAAGAAAATGCGGCAATCTAAAAAGTGTTCAATCTGTTACAGCACTTCGTTAAATCTCTTTCTTTCACCACTGCGATAAATCTCCTCGTAAATCTATCTCGCCAGTTACGGTTTCTTACAGTTGGTTTTCCTCTTCATCTTTTCGATTTTCTGTTTCATCCATTTGTTCCAGATTTTTTTTCAATCCCGGTATGTGTGTGTGTTTGTGTGTGTAAGAGTATATATATACTGTTTTTTTATCTTTTGAGGTTTTTTAGTTGTTATGCATTGGTGCTCTCGTGCTTCTTTGCTCATTTTCAGAATTTACAGTCTGAAATTTGCAACGAAGAAGATGACCCAGATAAAAAATAACTGGTGCACAAAAATTATGAAAAATAACTGGTGCAACGAAAAATATGAACAGTAACTGGTGCACGAAAGATTGAAAATCAGTAACTAATGCACGAAAAATCAGTAATTGATGCACGAAAATTAAAATCAGCTACTGATGCCCGAAATTGAAAATCAATAATAAATGCACGAAAATTAAAATCAGTCACTGATGCACGAAACATAGAAAAATATGTGATGCACGAATCATAATCGCAAGTGGGTGATGCACAACCATACAATTAAGTAAGTGATGCACGAACCATTTAATTTCGTGCACCAGTTTTGTGCATCAGTTAATTACCACAAATTTCGTGCATCAGTGTTGTATTTTCGTGCACCAGGTTATATTTTCGTGCATCAGTTCTTTTTATAATTTTCGTGCACCAGTTACTTTTTATCATTTTCGTGCACCAGTTATTTTTATGATTTTCGTGCACCAATGTTATTTTTCGTGCACCAGTTACTTTTTTATCATTTTCGTGCACCAGTTACTTTTTATGATTTTCGTCCATCAATGTAATATTTTCGTGCACCAGTTACATTTTATGATTTTCGTGCACCAATGTTATTTTCGTGCACTAGTTACTTTTTATAATTTTCGTGCACCAATTATTTTTCTATGGGTCATCTTCTTCGTTGCAACATCTTGATGCCAGACTGTAAAATTTGAAATGAACAAATAAGCTCGGACACCAATGCATACCTAACTTCTTCATACATAAATCCAGCAGTCAAAATCCATGAGAGTTTTTTTTTTT